>JAPMOR010112686.1:2381-15867 GCA_026543865.1 Argiope aurantia | reverse complement strand
AAAAAAAAAAAAAAAAAAAAAAACGACTTTTTAGCCTAGTTATTTCAATGAAAATTCCGCATTTACCTTTGTTTTTATTTTCTGTAAATAAAGTTGAAAAAGAAAAAAGAAGTTCTGCACTCAATTACAGTTGAGAGATTGATCATATTAAAATCTCAAGAGGTATCAGAAATTTTAAAAACATTTTTAAAACACAATGTATGTCTTTTCAGTAAATTTCATTTACAAATATCATTAAATATTGCATGAAAAACTAGAGAAAATAGTTTCTTCTAAATTAATTAACTGAAACATAATGTAACGAGGGAAAAGTGAATTAAAGTTTTTAGAACAAATTAACGTTGTCCGATCTTACTGATCCAAGAGTTTCAACACGTGATCCAATTTAATTATGTATAATTTTGAAAATACTTTACAATTTGTTAGTTTAGAAAAATAACTAATTAAATCAGTTGTAACCTGTCCAGTCATGGAAAAGTAAGATGTGGTATTCAGATAAAGGTTACTTTATCAAAGGAAAGGTTTTTTTATCAATGAAAAATAATCTGATTTTTTAAAGTTTTTAATTAGATTTTCTTAACAAGGCTTTGCTAATCAACACTTTATACTTTTATTTCTCGTATAGGAGATTATAAACAATATGCAAACAAATTTTTTTTCCGATCATTATTTCTTTTATTTTGAATTTTTGAAGTTTGCGCGAATTTATTTCTTATGTTGCACAAGAAAAAAGAATTTTCTCAATGGACCGTATAAAAATATTTGATAGTAAGATTAAACCAATAATAGAGTTTTAAATCTTTCTAAATATATGTTTGAGTGTCTGTCTGGCTGTTCGTATACTTAAGAACACGTTAGCTCGATAATTGGATGAAAGAATAAAGTGTTTTGTTGTCTTTGCAAAAGTTCTGAAGCTTTAAATCCAATTGTTAAAAGAATTTCATCAGATAGAACATACTCAACAGAAATGCGTGTCTCTAGTTTTTAATGTATGTGACTACATTTCGAGATAAATTTTTCGAAAATATTAACATTTCTGAATATTTGATAAAATAAATTAAAAAGAAAATAATTTACGAAACCAAAATATACTAGTTAAGTGGCAAATTAAAAAAAAAATTGGAAAAAATATGGCTTTTTTTGGCTATAAAAGAGGTATAAAGCAAAAATTTTCTACTTTAGAGGTTTATCAAATGATTTACTTAAAATTTCACAAATAGTTAAAAATATATATTGTCTAATTCTTGGACTAAAAAATAAGATGCATTTTCATCCATTCTTTAAATGTTGTGGTGATAGATGACACGAAAGGTTCATTTTTTCCCGCATTGTTAAGCCCTAAAAAAACAATAAAAAGTTCTAACATAATATATTATTTATTCAATAGTTCAGTAACTTCAGAATATATTGAGAAATTATTATTAAAAAATATGCAATATTTAAAATGCTTTGTGTGGCAAAATTTTATCAAAATTAGAATTTGAGAAAATAGTGTAATTGCAAATAAAAGAATCACTGCAACTTCTTCAAAAATAGGCTTAGAAATAAAATTTTAAAAGCTTTATATAGAAACCTGTTTAAGCAATTAAAAGTATTAAATAAAAAAAATTCATAATTTCGCCAAAAATTAATTTTTAAAATATAATTAAGACGAAAAAAAACGTACTTTTCCATTATACCGGCGCAGGCGATAAAGTTGCCAATAATGATGCAACCAACGCCAAACGGAATATCGCCGCGACTGTATTCTTGCTTAATGTGATTTGTTCCGGCGACTGTGTGTTATCGCCAAAAAGTCTGCTTGACGGATAAGATATTCCAAATTTGCAATTGGAAAGAATAAAAAGAAAAATAAATAAATAAATAAAAAAAAGATTGATAAATTGAAAAAAAATCTGCTTTTATATATATATATATTTTAAAATTCCAACCGCATGTTTTCATTGCTTTACATGATTACTTTCATAGTTGATTGCATATTTTTGATTTCTGCAAGTTTCCTGAGGTAATATGACTCTAATTTCAAACTAAAAATGTGATTGTTAAGGAAATATTGAAGAATATGAAAGCCAGTAATTATTTATATAAACTTTTCTTTTTAGTTTTTAAAAGCAATTTTTGTCTTCATTTTTGATTTTCACTTTCAAATTTAAAATTTCCCATAAAACATTTAAAAGAAAATTCATATGGCCTGAGAAGGTGAATGGGTCACTTCCCTATTTTTCTGAATAAATCCACTTTATTGAGTTTTATCTTCATTAAAATAAGTCTTAGTGTTCTCGCCAAAGTTTTCCTGCATACTCTCTAATGGAGGTGTTATCCCAGAAAACGCCTTGCATGCCACTGGCGTTCAATAGTTACGAAATATCAAACTTCAAGTGAATTTAACGATTTTACTGAATCTATCGTGTCATCCATGGAGAATAAGTTTGTGACTCATTTCTGGCGTGAGGTTTATTGTCAGTGAAAATCGAAGTTGTACTTTAAACGCGTTTTTCTGAATTGATTGAAACAAAAAATTTGACTCTAAACTGCTCTAGTAGTCATAAAATCCCATACCTAATTTGACATATTTGAGTCATTGCGTTTTCGAGTTATCGCATTTACATGTTTCGGAGGATACAAACCGACATACAGTAAAATTGTACAAATTCATTCATTCAGATTTCTTCGTGGGTTTGGCTCAAAATTTGATTGGTGTTTACACTATAGATGTTAAATCGTTCTTCGTTTTGTAGTTATCGTGTTCACTTATATTGAACAGGTTGACAGACAGACTTCTAATGAATAGATTTTGCTTAAAATTTGATAGAAATCTACAAATTAGGGGTGAAGATTCATTCTTCTAGATCAAAGCGTTTTTTTTTTAGTAATTTTTGTCACAGACAGATATTTTCAAAAGTATGTCTTACGAACTCAGGGAGTTCTAAAATGTGGAGATTCGTCACAATCTCGAATTCGAATTTTTTTTTTGACTACTATGCTTTCTCTATACTAAGCATAGGGCCGCGGTGGTCTGGTGGTAAGGTCTCGGCTTGTGAGCCGTAGGGTCGAGACCCGATTCCACCGAAGAACCGCCGTGTAAGGGGGATTGTTGCACGTTAAATCCGTCATGCCAAATGTCCTCCCGCTGGTGTGTTGGGGCGTGGAGAGGGGGGTGCCAGCTCAGGTGTCGTTCTCGTCATCTGACCGTGGTTCAAAATTACGAGCTCCGTCCCAAAATAGCCCTAGTGTTGCTTTACAACGGGACGTTAATATAACTAAACTAAACTAAACTATACTAAGTATACTAGAATGCAAAAAGAAACAACTTCGTCTTTCCCATTAAACAGCCTTTTTATTTCTATTTATAATAATTCGAATATAAATGAAAATAGTTTTTAAAATTAAAGGCTTATTTAAATGCTGCGAAGAGTACGAACAGTCAGAAGTTTTAGACTATGCTAAAATCACATCAAAACAAAGAAGCATAAGGCCATAAGCAAAATATTCTTGAATTTTGGAAGGACATTTGTATGAAAAACTTCAGTCACTGCTAGTTTTATTCCCCATCAATTAAATTTATGAAGATTCCAGTGATTCCTGTGCAAGCAATAAATGTTTTCAGAAAATTGATCACACATTATTGGAAAGAATTAAAATTCCAATTAGATTGAATGTACGTTGCCTTTCTTTTGTACAATAATTGCAAGTAAAAAAAAAAGCAAATTTAGGGGATCAGCATTACAGCGATTGCTCTGGGAAAACAAGAAAAAGTAGATACCTTCATCCACAAAAAAGATTATTGGATTAATTAAGATTGAAACCCTATCGAAAAATCTTTGCAGCTTTTTTTTTTCAAAATAATAGAGCACTTTTTTTTGGTAAAAGGTATAAATTAATGCTGAAATCACCAAGTGATCATCTCAGCAAAATTACCCCAATCGACTCGCATTCCAGATATAGGAATGAGTAGCTTTCGATATGGGGGTTGAAGTTACCTCCAGTCTGATGATGGGACGTACCTCCTATTGAAAATGTTATACCGCGGCCAGTGATGACCATTACTAAATTTAACCATAATTTCCACTCCAGTACTATCGTGGCGATTATAATTCAATTTACCCTGTATGCTTTGGCAATGAGGAGATACGCAGTATTAGCAACAATGTCCATATTATCCTCTGATACTTAAGAAGTATATAAAGATACCCGAGATAGTCCTCAAATATGTATTCAATCTTTAGAATAATAGCTCTTTCAATATTCGGAAATTCATTTAAAAAAGAATTGGAATATTTTTATTTGTAAATTTACAGCAAACTGTTTGGAAATAAAATATTTCAGTTACCATGATTTATTCTAGGCATTGGAGTTGGAATTTCGAAGCGACAATCGCTTTAGAGAAACTTCAGATTTCAATTCTGTTTTTTAAAGGGAGAATCGATTTTTAAATTTTCCAAGGTATTCAGACAGAATTGACGCCAGTCGATAGTGAAACGACATTTTGAAAAATAGAGTTCCCTAAAATCAAGATATAAAAATAATCGGCTGATGGGAATTTCAAGGAAGAAGCTTTAAAATCCATAATAATTCAATATCTTTCTTAGATAAAATCATTTTTTATTTTTAAATTAATTTCAATTATTTTTTTTTATCTTTATGAAATTTAATTTGTCAAGGTGATTCCTATTAGATAAAAAAACAGTTTTGGATTTGTTTTATAGTCTTCGCAACGAAGTAAAATATATGGAAGAAAAGTACTTCGTCGTGAATTATTAAATGAATGGCATTCAAACCGGTTTCATTGTTTCGAGAAATATTTAATCGTCTGATTTTTTTTCATTGTTGAAAGCTATGAAAGAAAGATTCTACGTATTATTTTCGTATACATGAAAAATCAGACAGTGAAGTTATAGAACTGCACAAGAAAATGTGCACTTCGAAGATTCTTTTTAATGACATTATCATATTACAGGATTGAACCCCATTAAGAAGATTGTAAGCAATAAATAAATAAATAGATTATTATTTGATAGTTAAAATGTTTTGTTGAGGTAAGTATGGTTATCAAAATGATGTATAAGAGATTGAAATGAAATTAAATAAAATCAAAATTCTTGGCAAACCTACTAGTTGTCAAAGGTGGATAGCAAATTTAATATTTGTTTGTTTTCGCAGAATAAATGATATATGTGTTGTGAAAACAATTACAATAGACTGTCTCTAATCCAACATATGGGATAGGACACTCGTCGGAAGATAATGAACATCCGGGAAATCATTTAGATATCACTGAATTATATAATGGTACATTTTTCTTAGTCGGTACAATTTCCTTTTGGAAGCGAGTCAACTATATGTTTAGGAGAAAAATGCTGAGTTGAGTGGGAGCAAAGTTAAACAGACAAATCATGTATTGAAAGAGAGAAAGTTTTAGTAGTAAAAAACGTCTCATTACCAAACAACTTCTCCAATAGATGCATTTGACTATTTCTTTTTCTTTTGTACAACCGACCATCCCGATATCCCTGACCGATTTAGTATCGATAGGATAAATTGTGGCCAACTGGTGCCTTTATCACAATCCATCCATGTCATTGGCCGATTCTCCGAATTGGCGTCCTCTTCGAGGTTGTTCACCCCCAGCCAAAGATGCATTGGACTAATGGCAGTTTTGAAGTAGCAAGTGTCGGATAATCATAACCATATGTAGATTATTTCGACTCTCCTTGAGACGCATGGAAAAATTTGAATGACTGGACCGCCAGAACAGCATTGGCAGGAATTGAGGTTGAGTCCCAAGAGCCATCATAGGCCACGGTGCAAACCCTTCCATCTTCGGTAGGAAGTAATTGATCCCACACTATTTCTGTACACCCGCTGCTGGCGAGAACCAACCACCATGCCTGAACCTTCTCATCCTCGTATTTGAGGCGCCGCTCGGTGGAAGACGTTGGATAAGCGAGAGCCTATTGCATTTATATTTATGTTCTTAACAATTAATTGCCTTTATAAGAAAACGCAAAACATAACTTTAATCTCTTTCTCTCAAAAGTGGTTTTCTCAAAGCTTTCTCTCCAATACTCTCCAATTAAAATCTTATCCCCTCCCCCTAACTTAAAATTATGAAACTTGGATAAGGTCAGAAATGCTTTGACGG
Source organism: Argiope aurantia (assembly GCA_026543865.1). Classification (NCBI taxonomy): domain Eukaryota; kingdom Metazoa; phylum Arthropoda; class Arachnida; order Araneae; family Araneidae; genus Argiope; species Argiope aurantia. Next base: position 9,725 of record JAPMOR010112686.1, on the reverse strand, counting down.
CATTTAGAAGCGAAAATAGTTTTGAAATATAATATATTATATATCGAATAACTATGCGAACAATATGAAAAAAATGTGAACAATAGTTACGAAATATAAATCTTTTGGGCAAATATAGCATTTTTACTGAATCTATTGCGCGAATAGCATTTCTGACGCCCTTGCTTCGCTTGCTACTCATTTTGATTTATATCATTGCGTTTGCGTGCATGCGAAAGTACAGACAAATAGGCAGCCTATGTACCGATTTTTATCTATCTAAATCTTTACGTTTTGGAGTTATAGAGTTCACATGTAATCGAACAGCCAGCCAACCGGACTTCCTGTTGATTTCGCTCAAAATTTGACAGAATTCTGTAAATTTGGTCGTAATTCCATAGACCGAATTTTAGCTAGTTTTTGAGTAGCTATTTTTAACTAGTTTTGAGTTCAGACAGACAGATATAAAAATGTAAAAAAAAGGGTTTTTTGAGTTCAGGAAAGTTTAAAATGTGAACCTTCACCAAAAATCTCGAGTTCAGATTTTTTTGACGATTACAATACTTCCTCCATACTTCATATACGAAAAAGTTAAAAAAAAAAAATGAGTAGCAAGCGAAGCATTGCACTGCATTCTAGAACTTCTTTTGCTTTTCTGTAAAATTTTACAATAGTTACTTACAAAAATCTTCAAATTTATTGCAATAAAATACAAAACTAATTAGAATTTCATGAGGATTAATGAAAAACACATGATTAGTTATTTGTAAAGTGTGGTGGAAATGGTTCTCAAAAACCATTTCTTGATATCTCATTGTTGAACAACACGGAAAGTGAATAAATGTTTGCTGATCGTATAAATGTTAGCTGCCATTCTGAGCAATGGGTATCCACAATTGTTGTAGTAATAGATTAGGATCAACAACAACCATTGCATGATGGAGATAAAACTCAAATCCATTTATGAGGTCCTACTTAATTGGAAATGGATCCAGTGATGATGCTGGCGATGATGGAATTTTAATATCTCTAAGGACATATTTGTTTGCATTATATTATAGGATTTAGAGCAAAGGAATTTCCATGCTGGAACAAGACACTAGTTTACTATTCAGGGAAGAAATTACATTGACTTGTATCATCACGCAGATGCATCTTTAGGATCCCTCAGGGAAAGTACTTCAAAATATGGGGACGGGAAGTCACTGGATCAATAAGTGGTTTCTCGTTTCTCTGGAGGGTAGAATAATGGTGGTGTTATAGAAGGTGATGACAGGCTATATTTCATACGGGGGGGGGGGGTAATACGTTAATCGATAATTGACCGGCGTCATAAATTAAATTATAATAAAATGTCCTCAGTTTATAAATCATCTCAGTTCTAGTGTTCTTATTCTTGGTAACTGATGTAACTAACTAACCGGTCATTCAGACAAGCCGATGACGAGGTATTTCTTTTGAAGATTAATGCTTTGTTGCAAACAATGATCTGACAGTGAAATTTTGACTTCAGAATTCGAGTGTTGTTTTTTTTCGAAATTCAATTGTTTTAAGGACCAATCATGTATATGTGCCTGAATGCTTAATAGAAAATAAAGGATCAAATTGGATGGTAGAATAATGGTGGAATTATGGAAGATAATGATAGGTCATACCTCTTCTGGGGGGTGTTGATGCATAGATCTATAATTGCTATTTTCTAAAGGATCTTTGTTACCGTGTTATTACTCTTGGTAATTGATCCGTGAGACACAAAAATGGCGAGGATATTTTTGAAATATTATAGCGTTTGCGAGAACGAGGGTATGTCAGTAAGTTCTCGACTGCAGAATCCGAGCGTTCCAGTTTCGAAACTCAATTATTTTAAAGACCAATCATGTACATGTGCCTGAATGTTTAATTATAATTCAAGGATCAAGCTGGAGGGTACAATAATGGTGGCATTATGGAATGTGATGATTGGTCATACCTTTTACGGGGGGGGGGGGGTTGATATATAGTTCTTTAATTGCTGTAGGAAAATCTACCTGATGACACGACCTCCTAAGTTCTCTCTCAGTTAAAAGAGGTATTATGGTAAAGTTAAGAAATTTTCAACCAAAACATAAACTATTTTTCTCGAATTAAATACTGTTTCGGTTATTCCTGATTTCTTACAGAAACAGTTATTCCTAATTTCAGTTTGTACATTATTTATTATTTTATTCAATTTGTATAGTAAATTGCATTCCACAATACAAATCATTACTTTATACATGAAACTACAAAATGCAACTAGTAATTACTTCCTAGATAGAAAGTGTTAGCCAAGAAAGGGTAAATTAAGAGCTTTATAACCATAGGCTTGTACAAATTTTTAACACTGCTTCGTTCTGCTGTGCGCTACAAAATATGCTTCGATGAAATCGACGAATTAATATATTATGAAATAGTTAGAAGTTAATAGTTATCTTGTACCATGTACATTCTAACTAATAATACTCCAGGCTTTATATGCAGTGAAAAACGAAACGAAAAAATTCCAGAAAGGAAATATCTATAATAATGGTCTACAAATAATTAGCTCTTTTTAGAATGCCGTCATCAAATGCACCAACTTATATACTTGTTGAAACGGTATTTCAGCTGAAGTCAATGACAAAGTTTTGTTTGTATTCAACAACAATTATATGAATCAAGGTGCGAATACAAATAATTAAAGTACTTTCTTATGGATTCTATTCACAAATCGGTAGTATGTACTCTCTCTTTCCTTAGGATATATAGAATTATATCCTTCTAGAAAAGGAACTGATCTGGGCCAAGTTGTTTTTCTCTCCGGATCCTTTCAAATGGTACTTTTTTTATAGTTAATGACCTGATGCGATTCCTTCCTCCATTCTTCTAACACTTCTCAGAAAGTCTAGTTTAACTGGAAAAAGACATTAACTGTAATCGGAAAAGTAACTTGTTTGTGTACATTCATCTTCATTTCACTCGAGCCAGAGGAACAATTTGAAAGAAAACACTCAAGTAAAATTGATAGATTCGGGAGGAAAAAAACTGTTCTACTGACTTAATATATGCTTCAATAGTCATTAAAATAAAATTATATTTGTATAATTTCTATTAACTAATTATATATTCTTAGCAGCCGCCTTCCGTGACCAGCTGGTTTACCAAGAATTTTGGTTATCTTTATTTTCAGTTATATCTCTTATGAATTTCTTAATGTTCAGGAATTCTCCTCACCCCCCCCCAAAAAAAAAGATATTTTAAATAGGCTATGGTTCATTCATTATGTATATGAAACATCTTAATGATATTAAATACCAGTGATTTAATATTGCTATTAAAAACGTAACTGTCTGATATCATAATGCTATTAAAATAGTAACAGTCCATTTGTCTTCTATCTTTCATAATATTGTCATTTTACATTATTATTAATCCCTAGCCGCCTTTGGCGACCAGTTGGTTCTCTGGGATTAATAGCTACAAAGCATTTCAGTTGTTTCTTCAACACATTATTTTTAAGCTTCAAATTGTGAAAGGCATATAATTTATATACCTCGTAATTGAAGATGAGAAGATTCTGGTGTGGTGGTTAGTTCTCGCCATCCTGGAGGTACAGAAAAAGTTGGGGTCTGGCTATTATATATGACGGGGCGTACTTCCTTAGGGAAAGGTTGTACCGAGGCCGGTGATGAGCTTTAAGGCTCAATCGCAATTCTCGCCAGTGTTGCTGTTGTGGCGGTCTGGCCATTCGGAATTTTTCGTGTGCTTTCGGGCGGGTCGGAGTAGCCAGTTAAAGGTTGGTATATTATTTCAAGAGCTTTATACCGTCACACATTACTCACATTATTTCAAGAGCTAATTATATTGTTACTCACATTATTTCAAGAGTTTTATACCGTCACACATTACTCACATTATTTCAAGAGCTTTATACCATCACACATTACTCACACTATTTCAAGAGCTACTCACATTGTTACTCACATTATTTCAAGAGCTTTATACGGCCCAGTTCATAACATGCTTTTCATTTAATTATTTTCCTGCCTATAACATATTATAACAAAGGAAAGAGCAGGAATATTTAGAAATAGACGAACTGAAAAAAATTTCCCCAATTCTTGATTCTAAGTAACCTTAGTTTTAAAAACAATAAAATATAAAAAAAAGCATGCCTTGTACTGAAACTTACTCAACATTGAAAAGTAAGCCGAATTTTCAAATCCTTATCTCTATAGTGAAGGATAAAATATTAATAGCAGCATTGCGAAAGATTTGATTTCAATGAAAACAATGAAATACATTATTGTAAAATAACCTTAAAATATTTTATAATATTAATTAAAAAAAGAAAAAAAATATTTTTTTAGAATCAACTTTTGATTTAGCAAATCAAAAAATTTCGCATTATTTAGATTTTGCATTTAAAAATCATTTTTCTACTTTCATATCTTCGAAAACTATAATAAAAAAAAGCCAAAATTTGGTTTTACTTTTAATTAATATAAATTCTAATTAAAATTAAAATAATCACTGATAGTTGCACATTCGCATCCTCCAAAGCGTATATGTGCAAGGTTTGTTAACTGTATATCAAGCAGTCTGGCCAATAGAGCAGAGTACCGAAACACACGCACAGACACACGCATTTCTATCTCTATTATTCTTAGAGAAGCAAACCACACAGATATTAAATCGAATCCTTCTGTCTTAGATTCCAACAATGATTAAAAAAATCATGCAGTTAAGTATCTGAAGAAACAATGAAAATGTTTTGAATTCCATTTCAGCAGGGAAATCTATTGTTGAAAATTATACAAAAAAAAAGCATTAAAAAATATCCAAGCGTAGTTCTATATTAATCGTCTGACCTGAAAGGCAACAACATATATTCACAGACACCCAATATGCATGATTATTAGTAGAAATATTAACATCCCGGTCCAAATCTACAGAAGGCTATTGGAGGACAGATTTTGCCACCTAATTTTGTCATTACAAATTCATCACGTTTTGGCAGCATCAACTGTGCAACTCCTTTAACTTATACTGCTTTCAATAAAAGTTTAAAACTAAAGAGTAAATAATTTTCTGAACTTAAGACACTTATTGAACTTAACTTTTTTTGTCGTATATTTTTCAAAGCTGTGACTTGATTAAGAAAGACACAATTCAAAATTTATCTTTAAAAGAGATACGAGGCATTTTATCAAGAGGAAGAAACTAGCTGAGTAACATCACTTAGTGAAAAATGCACATTCAGTATTTTGGTTATTTTAATCATATAATTAAATCCGTATCTTTTTAGGTGAGTTGTGGATTTTAGAGGAAATTTAGTTTTTAAAAAATTAAGAATGAAAAGTAATTGTGGTAATTTCGTTTAACGCTCTAAAACTTTTTCGACTATAAAGCAGTAGAATAGACATTTGAGAAAATTGAATTTGTATTTTTCCTTTGAAACGTTTTCGACTATAAAGCAGTAGAATAGACATTTGAGAAAATTGAATTTGTATTTTTCCTTTGAAACTTTTTCCTTAGAGCACAAGGGAGGAAAAGTGCTATAAATTAAAATACCTGGATATCGCTTCTAAAATTTTACTGGTGAAGGCAATGCTGTTGCTTAATTTTTTTATTTATAGATGAAGCATGTTACTGCAATATCAGATTTATTGCTTTTCTTATGCAGTCTACACAACTAGGAAACCACTAAACATTGGAAGTTTAAGTCTTCAATTAATCTCCGAAGTGTAATTGCATAATAAAAGTCATATAATGGTAACAGTTATGCAATATTTGAATATGGCTTAATTATAAGCTTAATTTCGCAAACAAATACAAATAGTAAAAATGTGACGATGCCAAGAAATAATATATTTATTTTACATCATTATGTCCTAAGTAAAAAGTTAGATAATGTCCACTTTTTAAAACCTGTATTTCTGAATAAAAGCGTTTATGTAGTAATATGTGTATAACTGGATATCCGTCCGTCTGAGTGCTTGCAAAAACAATAAATCATCGCACAATTTGGCTAATGATTTTATTAGAAAAATTTCATCCATTGGAAAACATTGAGGATTTTTTGGCTAATCATTTTATAAAATTTACTGTCTCTCAATCAGTCTCCATGAAACCGATAACTCAAAAATTAACTAGCTATATTGATGAAATTTGGTATGCCGTTTTGATATTAATACATCGTCTTTAATCAAAGTTTGGGCTCAATAGGCCAGTAGGAAAGGGATACCTAAAATATATACTAAGAAAGTCGAAAGGAGACATTTCCGTCAAACCAAGTAGATTGATTATTATTTCTAGACTATATTGTCAAGTTCTACTTGAATGAATTTCTCTTTCACAAAGGTCTTATATATTCATTACTGATAATGAAATCAGTACTAGAAATAACTTATTGAATAATTTATTTTTTGCGAGATTATTAGCCATTTTAATGCGAATATTCCAACTTATTGCTGAAAGTTTTAGCTTAATTTTAGTTATATTAACTCCCCGTTAAGAAGCAACTTAAAGGCTATTTTTAGGTCTACGAATCAGTACAATAAAGAGCAAAGGAATGTACTATTACAAAAACTTTTTTAAATTTCAAAAAAATTAGTCACAATATCTTTTTTTGGATTGAAATAATTTATCAATAACATGAATTAGCATTTAAATGTTAAAATGCAAAATACTCACAATCGGAATATGCTTGTAATCAATCCCTGAATGTCCACATTACAATCCAATATTTTTGTAATAATAAAAAGGTAGTAATAATTTTTAATTTCATATAATTATTAAACATTTTCAAAAGAAACTATAGAGGAAGCACCAACAAAATTATAAATTCTAAACCTTCGAAAACTATTGTGCGTTAAAATTTTAACCCTCATAATTTATTAAGGAGCTTAAAATTAAATTCTAACTATGCTAACTTGTTATACTAAAATACACAGAAAATTAAGAATTTAACTAGAATTAAAGCAACTGCATGTTTCAGGGTTAATTACAGCCTTAACCCCAAAATTATAGTAAAAGTCTTTATGGGGAATAAACCAAGTTACCGAGGAAATGTACAAATTTACCCAACAGAATGACGAACCTTGAAAGTAAATCTTGGAGCCAAGTATAAATTAAAAATTAATACTTGGTTTCAAGATTAATACTTGGTATCTTAAATTCATAAATTGTGGGACGAAGCTGAGAATAAATTTATAAATGGTTCGAAACCCAGTGGGTTTTTCTTTCTTTCTTACACATTCGATGAAGATTTTAAAGTTCAATTCAAACGTTCAAAGATGAATCGGGCATTTATATTTTCAATCACATACAGTTATTTGTTTAATCTTATGCAAAATATAAAGTTAT
>JAPMOR010112681.1:0-13499 GCA_026543865.1 Argiope aurantia | reverse complement strand
GGATTCTAAGGAATGAGGCTAAATGCTCATCTATCAGTTTACTTCTGAAGTAATTTTTTTCTAAGGTTCATAGTTGAAAACACTTGTTCACATATATAAGATGAAAACAAACAAAGCACTGATTTTCTGGGCGTGAGATATTAAATTTAGGAAAACTTCTTTCTATAATAATTTGTAAAACTCTATCTTTTGTGTATTTAGAAACAACTGCTTGAAATGATTGTTAGATTGAAACTCAATTAATTCAAGCTGCAAATCGACCTCACTGCTTCACAATTTACGTTAAAAGGCATGGCATAAAGATCCAATTTTGTTTGAATGGCACTGAAATCTTGAAATCTGCGTTCGAACTCAAAATGCGATTTTTTTCAAGCCATCTTCATAATTCTTAAGCTTCTCTTCATTTACTGAGGGTATTGAATTTAACCTCGGGAAATGGGACAAATCGTTCTTTGCTAGCTGCCTAGCAAAAAGATTAAGTTTTAGTTTAAAATCTTTGAGGTGGGCCCAGATATCGTCGATAAATTGATTTTTCTCTTGCATCTTGACATTCAAGTTGCTCATACGACAAAGAAGATCTATGAAAAATGCAAAGTCCGAAAGCCATTCTGTATCTTCTAGCATTTTGTACTTTTAAGAACGCATGCATGCCAGTTCCTCGGTAATTTCAAAGTTATCATCAGCACCTCTTATAAATGATACTAATTGAGCAGTATCATTTATATCAGTGCTTTCATCCATAGCTATGGAGCAAAATTTAAACTGGCCAATCTTTGACTAATTGTGATGTCAAATTTTTATCGATGACTTCGATTCTAGAAGTCACCGTTTTTCGAGATAAGCTTACAATCTCAAAATTATTTTTCTTGTCTGGACATAAAACATCACAAACTTGGAGCATGCATTGTTTAACAAACTCCCCCTCACTGAGAGCTTTATTATTTTTAGCAATATTGTATGCTACAATGTAACTTGCATATGTAGTTGCTTCTTCGATAATATTTACCTTCTTGAAAAAATTTTCTCAGCCTGATAATTTTTACAAGGTCTTTCTGCATTTTGTTTTCTTTCATATTCGGACATTGCTTCGTAATTGAAATTCTTATGCTTAGATGTGAAATGATGGGAAATGTTATATTCTTTGAAGATTGCTACAGCTTCATTGCAGGTGAGACACACTGGTTTATCTTTTACAACTGTAAAAAATATTTCGAGGTTCATTCATCATTAAAAGCACGGTACTCTGAATCAACTTTACGTTTTTTTAGTAGCCATTTTGGGGTTGAAGTATTTTACGAATAACCCAAACAAGCACTAGCTACGCTATACTTTTAATAATTTCACCACTATTCACAATGATGCTGTATGTCCGCAATCTTTCCATACGCAGTCAATAATATTAGAACTCGCATCAAAAGAAAAAGCCGCTGGCTCGAGCTTAAAATGCGCACATTTGAGGTCTTCATTGGATTCTCATATATCTGCTCCCCGAGAAAGAGAAAACGCTTGTTGGCACCAATCTACAGCTATAACTAACAAAGAACTTCCTCTTTAACACTTTACGATTTATGTTTTGTGTAACAAAAGTAGAAAAAGTAAAAAGATCATCAGTCCTTTGAAAAAAAAAAAAAAGAAAAGGAATAAAAGAACTAATATTTAATCAAAATAGAAAAAGGAGATCAATATATAATATATAAATATATATTTCTGTTAATTTGCCTCGGAATTAAAATTGTATCCGTGGGCTGTAGTTTGCCCATCCCTGTCTTAATGCATTAGGGCACTTGTGGCGAACCTTTATGGATCGACATGCCATTTTTTCTAAAGAAATGTTTAATGAGGTATAGACGTGCATTAAATAATTTTGACTTGTGATTATTGGGAAAATAATAAAATTAAATTCTAATAACTCAAAACTCTTTATTTATTACAAAAAAATACATTTTGTACCGTATAGTAGTAAAGGTTTTAGTTATACTTGTAATTAGAATTAAAGTTACATTAGTGTGATTTCTTTTGTTGTAGATTAGATGACAAATATATTAGGATTGCAAGATGTTACTTTTGGTAGAATGCATGCTGAATTGGAGTCATCTTCCAAACGTTTCTAAGAGTCTTTAATGTTATTCATCTGAAAATAATGACTCACATGCATAGGTAGATGAAAATATGGTTAAAATAGCACGAGCCAGCTTCTCCAAACAATTAAATGTCTATGGAATCGAATTCCATGTTTCCAAACTTTTGTTACTGGCATTTTTACGTATATTGGTTGTTAATCTTTCTGTTTCAATTAATTCCAACGTTTTCCTTGTTCAATAAATTTTTGAATCCATATTGATCTAGACTGGGAAGCAATCAGTTGCATTTCAAATTCTTCAATTTGCAACTAATCGAATTGGTACAAGCTCAGTTTATCGAATGGAATCACATTAGAATACATAATAAACGAGAGCGTTTCTATAATTCTATAAGAATTATAGAAATTCTTTGAACTCAGAAAATCTGGCTGAAAATTCCTTGATTGACGAATCAGTTAAGGAAATAAATTCTTCTATATTTTTTTCTTCAGCTGGCCTCTCAAGTATATATAAATCTTTGGTGTGTGTATATATATATATATATATATATATAGAAAGTACTTCTAGTTTTTTTTTAATAATATCATTTCTAAAACATGCAATCCAGCGTCAAAAGCGCGAATGAGATCCATCATGACGATACTTGTTTTATTTGTGCCTTGAAGATTTACATTCAATTCATTGAAATGTTGGCATATGTCTGTAAAAAAACATTAATTTTGAGAGCCACATGACATCCAACAAATGTGGATATTGTTCAGTTAACCCCACATTTTGCAGAAATAGTCTGATTTCTTCCAAGCAGTCAACAAATCTTTGAAGTAAGTTCCTGCGGCTCAACCAGTGTACATTATTATATATTAGTAGGCCATTATACACCGAGTTGATTTCATCCAACAAAACCTCAAACTTTTGCTTATTTAAAGCTTGCGACGATATGAGGTTGACTATTTTTGTGACTAACGCCATTACGTTATCAACAGATGTTAAACCACTCTTAGAACACAAGGCTTGTTGGCGAATAATGCAGTTTAGTTCGGGAATCGAATGTCCTACAACTTTTTGAAATAAACTAATGAAACCATTTTTTTGCCTACCATATTCGGAGCACCATCAATTACTGAACAATTCTTCTCAAATCCATTTCTTTCTTAGCAAGCGAATTTTTAATAGCTGTACAAATATCTGTGACCTTTTTTAAATGGGATGGGAACACTCGCATTTGTTTGTAATACTTCATTGTGAACTTTGTTATTTTGAACTAAAATGCAAACCGTTTTGATCGGCAGCGTGCCCAAAATATTGTGTCCCGTGCCAATGGTTCGCCATCCCTGCATTAGGAGAATAAGTGTAAAAGTAAATCAATGTATGCTTATTCTTAGTTCATAATCCATTCAAAATTATTTATTTAAAACATGTTCTGTATTCTTTTTGAGTAATCAATATTTACTATTTTACAAAAAAAGAAAAAGAAAAAAAGAGATTTTTATTTGTTGTATTGAGATCAATTACTTCTTGTTTTGTTATATTATGACAATAAAAAAAAAAGAAGAAAAAATTAAATAAATTGCATTATATTTATCATGCAAATTTCATTTAATAATTTAAGTTGTTGAATTTAATACTTTCTTTCTATTGATTTAATGGTTTATTTAGAACTATATAAATATATTACAAAAAATAATTTAAATTTTAGATCACATAAATAGTTTAAAATCTGATTATTTTGGAGCAGCCAAATGAATTAATGATTAACAATTATGAACTTGAAATATTAATTTGAAAATGAAAATAAGTGCAAAATCAAAAGCAAATATTCTGTCAGTATTGTCCTTTTCCTTTTCTTTAATTTTGGCTCTAAATTTCAATAATTTTTGTTGAAAAAAGTTATTATCCTCCCTCTTTATTTTTTTAAGTATCAGTATATATTTTTCATGCCACAATTAAAGTTGGACTTATTTAAAAATAAATTGAATTTTTGAATTTATTCTCAGTGAGGCAATTGAAAATTATGATGTATTGCAATAGAAAGATTTATGTTTATTGATTTTCAGAAAAATTGATAGTCCAGGAACACCTTGTGCATATGCTGGCTTTGATGCAACGGCTGATAGTTTACATGTTGGAAATCTTTTAGTTCTTATTTCTTTAATGCATTGGCAAAGAGCTGGATATGAAACTATAGCTGTTGTAAGTATTCTTCATTTTTAGTGTTTTGTTTAAACACAATTTTGATAATTTCATGTGTGAAATTTTTATTGCAAAAGTGAAAATGGCAAAATTTTATTTGACTTTTCATTTGTATTTTCTTTTCTTTCTTTCTTTCTTCTTCTTTTTTTTTGTTAGCATAAAAACATTAAAAAAATATTCAATTGCATGGCAGATTTATTTCTAAATATATGCTGAAATCAGACTACAAATGTGAAACAATTCTCATAAGATATACTGTGTTACATATTTATTTCCTAGGAACAATTTCAAATGATGAATGAACCTACCTCTTGATTCATGATGCTATGAAAATGATTAAGCAGAATTTTATTTTGCACAAACATTTATCAGGGTGAAATTCACAAGGAAAATGCATATAATTCTAATAATTTTCTTCTTCTTTTTCTGTCTGCTTCATCTTTTTCTTGTAAAACAGGTATTGCAGTTGAGAAGCTGTTTCATTTTTTGATATTTGCTTTTTTGATATTTAAGTTTATTTTCATATTTTATTAGTGATTTCTTGTTTATGTTGAGCAGAAAACAAAAAAGCAATTAAATGTAAGACTTATATGTAGAACTATTTTTTTTTTTCATTTCATAATAATTTGTTTATTTGCTTTATTAAATTTACTTTTAGTATTAAAATGTGTGTGTAAGCTTACAAAATGATTAAATGTAATTAAAAAAAACAATTTTTCTTAATGCTAGTAAATATATAAAACAAAACCCTGATGTAATATTTAATGGCATAAATATTTTAGAAGTAAAAAAGAAAAAAATGCATGCTTCCATTAAGAAGTAGATTGTATTATCTTTAGATTTGAAGTTTTACTTTTTTTGTATTTTTAGATTGGTGATGCAACAGCTAAAATAGGAGATCCTAGTGGTCACAAGAGTGATCGAAAAGCACTATCTCATGATATAGTAGACGAAAATGCAAATTCGATTGAAAAAAATTTGTATCACATCTTCCAGAATCATGAAACATATATTTTTCCAAAAGCTAAAACAAAAAACAAAACTCTTGGAAAATTAAGGTATGTATCAAAATTATTTTTTCATACTCAGTTTCATTTAGGTATTATGCTATACATCATTGAAAATAATCATTAATCTATTCAATTTTATTTTTGTATTTTTATTCATCTTAATTATCTGCATACTTTTCAAATGATGGTTAATAATATGAACCCAGACTCGCCCCAAATCTCCTGACAGAACCTGACTTGAGTGATTTTGAGTACATAGCTGAAATCTAAAGATGAAAGGTAATTCACAATCACTTGCTCATATGAAAAGGACGATTCCATTCTGTTTTTGTGTTCAAAGCATGACCCTGGGTTTAGAGGCACTACCTGGCTCACAAAGTTAATTACTATTGTTATTTTTGTATTACTTTCATGAATTTGAAAGTTATTCACTTTTTTCCTTAAATCAGGATATTGAAAAACAGCGAATGGTACAAAAAGACCAGTATTATTGATTTTATTTGTGAAGCTGGACGTCATATTCGTGTTGGCGATATGTTATCTAGGACAAGGTAGGAATTTTTTCAGTGCCTTCATTTCTAAAGATATTTTTTATATATCATTCAAGTTTATTATTAAGAAATAAATGCATGCTTCGTTTACTGTATCTTTTTTTTATTTTAATTTCTGAAATAAATTTGCTTAAGAAATTCTTAAAACCCTATACTATATTTCTTTAATAAAATTTTGATTTATGGGTTTTCTTCATAAAATAGGAAGATATAGGAATATATAGTTATAGGGAATATATAGGAATTCATACTTAATGATAAAAAAATCAATCTTTAATTCTATATTTATATTTAAATTGAAATGAAGTGCATTTTGTTAATATATAATCATCATTTAGATTATGTTTTTGTTAATACAGAATAAAGTTTGAAGATATTAATTTATTGAAGGCTTGTTAAGAATTGTTATGTTGAATGTATGATGTGATCACAATTCTGCTAGCAATAACATTTAGAATTACTAATTTAGCATTCATTTGTTAGTTTGAATATTATAGAGGTTATTTGTGAATATTTACAATCTCCAGGTTTTATCTTCAAGCAAACAAGAAATATTGGTAACATGGTTACATATATATAGAGCTTAACAACCTTGGCATAACCTGATAATCACCAAGTAAGTGAGAGGCCCTAAATATTCACAAGTATCCTATAGGGAAATAAATTTATTTTACTTCATATATATGCTTCAAATTAAAGCAAATGAATTATGTGTATAATTTAAGTAGCTCTATGTCTTTCACCCCTTTCTCTTTAGTGTCAAAAGTAGGATGGAAAGTGGAGTTGGAATTAATTTTGCAGAATTTAGTTATCAAGCCTTCCAGGCTTATGATTGGCTGCATTTGTTAAAGAATTATAATTGTAGATTTCAGGTAAAAAAATTAATCATGAAACCATATATGTATAAAGGTTTATTTTATTATTGAAAATTATTTTTGCAAAATATGTTAAAAATGTGTTATTAATAGTTTGAAAATTGATTAACTATTAAATGAAATTAATTAGATATAACTTTTAAAAATAATAAAACATTTTTGAAACTTTGTGAATGGAAGTTATAATACGTTAGGAAATATAGAATGAAAATATTTAGCTAATAAAAGCAAAAATGAAAATGTACTTAATTTTGCATCTTGAAATTTTAACTAACAGTTTATGTAGTTAGATAATAACTCAGTTTTAAAAAATGCAGTTTATTTTTCTCCTTTTTATATACTTTTGATATTTCATTACATTATGTAATTTTTTAAACACATTATTATATAATGTATTACATAATAAATGTAATGTTAAATGTATTGCATAATGAACATTAAGTATTTCATTCTATAATGTAATTTTTTTTATAATGTTCATAAAATAGTATTTAAGTTTTGCATGTTTTACACTCTTAATATTTAAATTATCACTTTCTGTTTCTGAAGAATTATGTAGAAAGACTTTTAAAAGTTTTTGCTTTCACAACCCTATTTTCATTTGAAGAATTTTATCATGTCTCTGGAATGAAAAAATGGAACATTAACTGATGATAAACAGGAAAAAAAAAGTTCAATGCATTTATTTTAAAAATTGCTATGAAATGTTTTAAATCAAGATGAGTTATTCTAAATGTGTTAATATTTTAGATTGCAACAGAAGCATGCACTTTTTTTTTGTATACATTGTATGAAGAAAGTATTGCAATCGTCAAAACATTTGAACTCAGAGATTTTGAAAAATCTCCACATTTTAGACCTCCCCGAGTTCGAAAAACACGATTTTGAAAAATGTTCATCTGTCTGTCTGTGACTCAAGAGTGCTTTGAGTTAGACGGATGAAATTTGGTATACAATCCTTTCACCAAATTTGTAGATTTGTATCAAATTTTGAGCAAAATTTATTCAGAGGAAGTCTGTCTGTCCGGTGTTTAAATATAATTTAATGCAATAATTACAAAAAGAATAAAGCTAGATAGATAAAATTCAGTACACATATTTAACTTCTATAGTGTAGACATATGTCAAATTTTGCACCAGATCTAATGACGCTTTGACTATTTGTTGGTCTGTACTTTCAGAAATATAACGAAAAACTGCAATGACTTAAATATGTTAAATTTAATATTGGATTTTTTGACTACAAGTGTAGTTTTATGTCAAATTTTCTAAATGTTTAGAAAAAATGCTTTTAAAATACAAATTTGTTTTTCGGATACTATTAACGCATGCTAAAGATTAAAGCGATGATGACACAATAGATTCCGTAAAATTACTAAATTGACGGTTAATATTTCATAACTATTGTAAAGTGGTTCCATGCAAGGTATTTATTAGAGAGCATGTGAGAAAGTTTTGTGGAGACCACTTCCACTTTTTTTTTCTATGTTAATAATCATGCTAGTAAACCGTTTTAAAGTTTGGGACCCATGGTTTCTGAAATGCTTGTATACAAAAATGTTTAAAATGTATTTGCGTTTTTTTTCCAATGGTTTCTTATACTTTCAACTGATTTTTCTTTTGTTTCACATTTTTAGTTTGGTGGTGGCGATCAATTAGGCAATGTCACAACTGGATATATCTTAATATCTGGATCTCTTTATCAACATGTGTATGGTATTAAATTATATTTTATATTTATTTTTATATTCTGTAATTTGAAATTTAAATTACTTTGTATTCAAATATCACGTTTAAATATCCAGATGATTTACATTACTGACTTTATGCATTGTATTATATCCAGTTACAACATATCCTGATAATTTACAGTTGATCAAGCAAAATATCAGATCGTTGAAGGATAATATAAAATTATTTTAAATCTTTCAACTAAGAATCAATTTTAGGATCCAATAAAAATGATAAAACTTTGTTTTTTAAAACTGATTTGTTCTGAGTGGTTAAAATTGCATTGATAGTACTCAGAAACTCACAGTTCCATTTCTACTAAAAGGATCCGAATGAATAGTTGATCCATCCAATCATGCGTTTGTTATTTAGACCATGACGTTCAGATTTCCGGCGGGAAAAATATAGTTTGAAATTTTGCCAATCGATATGTAATGCTGAAAAGCATATATAATGAGTATATCATTCAATTTCACTATAAATGTATGGTTCGAAGAAATCTTTCATATGCAGTGATTATGCCACTGACCAAAAAATGTGCACATTAAAACTCTTTTGTCAGAATGCAAGCAATGCTTCAGCAGCGTTCTGTGCTTGCTGGTGGATGAAAAACTTAAAGAAAAGAC
The DNA here is from genome assembly GCA_026543865.1 of Argiope aurantia. Classification (NCBI taxonomy): domain Eukaryota; kingdom Metazoa; phylum Arthropoda; class Arachnida; order Araneae; family Araneidae; genus Argiope; species Argiope aurantia. The sequence continues at coordinate 4,435 of JAPMOR010112681.1, read as the reverse complement.
CCATGTTCGTAAATGCATTCAAAAGCGCAATACATGAGTTGCATCTTCTGAATGTTATACCTAGAAGAGGATGATATGCAATAGAGCCAGCAACTGCAACAGGTAAAGCATTTAAGATGCTACTGTAAGTGGTGGCTTAATTGTATACGAGCACTGGACATTATCCATGAGAAACCATGTACATGATTTTTACAAAATTTTGAAATTATACCCTTTTAAGATATATTTCTTGCTACAATTAAAAATGCAAGATTGCTCTGCACATCTTGATTTTTTCGTGTTTTTTCTGGAACTGGCTTGGTTGCAAATGGATGGGTACTGGCCATCGCATATCTTATGGATTGACGAGGCGCGTTTTCGCTTAGATGTTGGTGTGAACACCTAAAACTGCTGCATATGGAGTTCCATTAGTCCTCATACTGTGTAATAACAGCTCCTACGTTCTCTGCACACCATGGCTTGGTGCGGATTCATGATGAATTTCATTGTTATCCCGTACGTCTTAGAAGAAGCCATATGAATAATTAGGTGTATATTCACCAATGACTGATTGTGCATCCTGGTATTAAAGCAAAGAGGCTGTTTGGCTACCACACTATTAATCCCAGTTGGTGCAACTGCTCATACTTTTAGATGTGTGAAGAACGTGATTCAAGCTTTATTTCCCTCTTTTTTGCCCAGTATGATTACCAGATCTGAATCCTTGCGATTTCTAGCTGTGTGATTTTTCTTAAAGATCGCATTTGTCAAGGACATATAGCTAATGAAGTAGATTTGAAAAGTCTTCTTCATTACTGTTAAAATGTTACGCATGGCCGTTGATGATGTGGTAGTATGTGTTTAGTACATTGTTGAATGTTAAAATGTGCCAATTTATGTGCAAATAAATTAAATATTCTGTGATTTTTTTGTTTTTGAACTGTTATCTTTCTTTTTATTTCGTTACGGCGCCCCTGATGACAAAATTCAGACATTTTTTTTTTTCCTATGTAAACTTCGGCTTCATTGTCTAAGTAACAAATATAAAGTTTATTTCAAATCCTTTCGGAAGAAATGGAGGTACTAGCCTTCTGAGTTTGCAAGTGTTGTCAGTTTAATTTTAAACACCTTGTATTTTAATCTTATTCTTTAATTATTATAACTGCATTGATTTTTGTAATGAAAAATAATATTTCTCATATACTTACTAATATTTTTATTATAGGAGCTCTTTTACCATTAGTGGAATCTGAAACTGGAGATAAATTCGGAAAAACTGCTGGAAATGCTGTTTATCTCTCTTCTAAAAGAACATCTCCTTTTGATCTCTATCAGGTTTTCTCTTGCTTATCACATTATTACTGTTAATAATGAATCTATTAGTCACCTGTAGTAATGGGTTTGTTAAGAATATTGGTTATGTTTGCTTGCAATTAAATATCTCATGCTGGTGGCAGGTAGAATTTTTAATGAGAAATGCAATTTCTTCTCCCCAATGGGCGAGTCTGTCAGAATCATAAATAATATGATTAGGAATTTTTATGCTGTCTGTTTTCTTGTATACTTGATGGTTGGTTGCCAGGCACGTATAAAATATTTTTCTTAGGGGAAACATTTATTTGCTAATTTCATAGATTAAGCTGATTAAAAAAATGAATTAAGAATGATTTGAATAATATGTTGTTTAATAAATATATCTTATTTATAGATCTATTCTAAATTATATTTCATATAATGGCCATTTTCAGTTGATTATTGCCTTTTACTGCATGCTAATGTTCACTGTATGTAAATATATTGCCTTTTTAATAATCAAGTAATAATGGCATATTTTTTTTTCATATTTCTGTTTTCTTTGTTTAAAATATCAGAAATAATTTTTGCTTAAAAATGAGTACTTAATGGTGATTATAATTATTTCATAACTTATTGTATAATTCATTTCAAACTGATTTCAGTTTTATATTAATTCTGTTGTTCTCTCTTCCCATCCTTTAATAATATTTTAAATATAATTGTAAGATTTTTTTTTTGCATAAATTGCAAACCATTTTAATAAAAAAAAAAAGATAATGGAAGCCAACATTTTAAAATAGTGCAAAATGTATGCAGTTTTTGATGCAGCTTTATTAAGTGTAAATTCTTCATTACTATTATTATATTATCAATTAATCATGCTATTTCTTATAAACATGACTCTAAAGTTAAATTTCTTTTGCAGTTTTTCATGAGATTACCAGATGCTGATATCAGCAATTATTTAAGACTCTTTACTTTCTTAAATATTGAAGAAATTGAAGATATTTTGCATAAACATTTGGTAAGAAATGTTTCCATTTATTTTTCTTGTGTGGAAATTATTACTACTGAAGTTACAATTTATGGATATATGTGCTGTGATAAATATGCAATTTTTAAAAATATTCTTGAAAATTGTAAGAATATCTAGAATAGTGGGAAAATGCTAATTCTCTTTCTTTACATCTGGCATTTCAAACTTATATAATTTCATCATTGAGAAGTAGGGATTGCAATATCAGATCAAAAGTTCAATACCGGTATTCAGTATTTTTTAGATCTTAATACCGGTAATAGAAATTTTAGAAAAGAAAGAAAACACAAGCGTTTCTTTGTTTTTTTTTGCCAGTTTTATTAGAGAGTGTAAATATCACAAAAAATAATTTGTAACTTATAAATTATAATAGTATATAAAAAATCACAAAAAAAGAAAGGAACATCTTATTTATTTAAATCACAAAAAAGTGTAAATATCATTATTCAATATGTGGTAATATTACAAATTTACGCTAGTTGGTGGTATGCTTTTTTCAAAAATTTACCTCTAAATCCCTCATTTTCAAATAAATCTATTTCTCGTCGGATGGTTTTGGATATAGCTGATTTCTTTATTGTATTTTGGTTTGTTCAAATTTTTTTATTTATCGTTAATTCTAATTTTTGTTCAAGAGACAATTCCTTTTCACTATCGACATTAGTTTCATCATAATCTTCGATAACTATACCGAATTCTTTTGAATGTGGATAGGTTTGTGAGTAAAAAATTTTAATAAAATTTACTATAAACTTGATCAGATTTGAATTGGTAGCCTCTTTTCTTCTTTTTCATTTTCATTTTTAAAATCATTATAATTATGTAAATACCATAAGCCATTCTGTATTACTAATTATCTGTAATGTTTACGTCTCATAAAATCGCGAGTCTTCATTGTTAAATGTAAACATCTCCTCCTTTCATCCCTATTTTGTCGAATTAAACCCATCCTAATGCATGCACAAAAGTGCGGAGAGTTTTAGAATACATTATCAAACAGCATTTTATCACTTCTCGTGATTGTATGATGCAACTTTGTATTCATAGTCTGATTGATTTCTCCCATTACGGAGACATAAAATAAAAAACGTATACTATTTTGCTATGTTGGCGATCCCTGAACAACAAGATAAGTTAAAACATTTCTACTAAATACCGAAAAAAATGGTATTTAAACTTGTGAATACCGGTATTACAAAATTGTACAAATGGCTCAAAAACTGGTATTCGATATACCAGTATCGCAACCCTTATTGAGAAGGTATTTTCCACCTCCTTATGCCTTTATCTTAAATTAGCTAAGCTGTTTGACAGTAAACTTGTTCATCATCTCAGTATTAATATCCATTTGATATATGGCTGTTTATGCTGAAATGCACTTTTTTTTAAGCTGCATTAACCTAGTTGTAAGATATCGGACTTGGAATCAAAGGGCTCCTGGTTCGAAATCCGATTCCACTAAAGATCTGTCCTTTATATTGACCTTACATTCTAAATGATGTTATGTGACAACCATTGGTGTGGTGTAAAAGTTAAGAGAGGGTTTGTCAGTTTAATGTGTTATCTTTACTATCTGATAGGGGTTATAAATTACAAGATCTGTCCTAAAATAGTCCTAATATTGCTTTCAAGCTGGACATTAATATAATTAAACTTAAATGAATGATTAAAAAAATGCTTGATATGTAATTATTAAATATTTTATTTTGAAATACTTAGTAATTCAAAATCAGTTTTGTTGCTCATTATTTTTTTAATTTAGGAAAATTAGCATTAATGCAAGGTAAATAAATATTTTTATACATACTGCAATAAAAAGCAAAGAAAAATATAAAATGAAAATATATTTTTTACTATTGAAATGATGATAAAAGTTTATAATCTCTTAATTAAGATTAAAACTCAGAATGATTATTTTTACCAGAAAAATATTCTTACAAACAATGTTTTTATTTATTTATTATTTTTCTTTTCAGAAAAATCCTGATTCTCGAAATGCACAGAAAAAAATTGCTGAAGAAGTTACATTACTTGTACATGGCAGTAAATATAAATTTTCCCCTTCTCTTCATTGAACTAATCAAAATATTTTTATGGTGATATCTTTTTCCATAAAGAAAAAAA
>JAPMOR010112669.1:0-10916 GCA_026543865.1 Argiope aurantia | reverse complement strand
TTCGAAAATAAATGATTTAAGAAACACATTTTTTATGAGGTTTAATATTAATAAATGAACTGATTTTCATTTAAAAATTGACACTTCTTGCCCCGCACATCTCATGTAATTTTGAGATTTTCGGAGTGCAAGAAATAGAATGACACATAATATTAAGTTTCAATTTCGCAGAAAACACAATTAAATAAATTCATATTCAGATTTTAAAACGAACTTCGATAACGATCTATACCACCAACCCTATTGATTAAGAGAAATATATTCGCTATTAATTAAGAGAAATATATTCGCAAATAACATAGCTTATTAAGCAAAACGTTGAAAAAAATCTTTGTTATAAAACAATCCAATTATTTTGAAAGTTCCCGCGTAGAAGAATTTCAAGTGTCCTCAATGTCAGGGGAAACAACATCATCAGAGCAAATCTTAAAAACTCGCGCCATCTATTAAAGAAAAAGTTAACAATTTATACAAACAATTTCAACTTCATAATAAAAGTCGATTCAAATCGCTTGCAATATAGTTCAATTCTTAGGGAAAATGAGCTTTGCATTATAATCACAGAGCTGTAACATAAATTGATTCCTTATTAAGTTTAAAAGAATTTTAACATTTATACAGTCAAATGGTGGAGAAATCAGTTATTCATTTCGATGCATTGGAGATGGCTAGCATTAAATAAAAGGAAGAATATTTATTACACATATTTTAAGGACAGACAGAAAAATGCTGTCATTGCTAATGTTCCCATCTCCCCATAAAAATTGAGCATAAATATAGAATAATATAAATATTTCGGTAAAAATTTAAAATGCGCTGTTTATCGAGATAAAAGTGTTTAATGTAGTCTTGAATAACTTATGAGATAAAATTCCGCATCTCTTTGTGGAATAATAAATAAAAAAGAAGATAGGAAAAAGATACAACGATGTGTAGAAAATTATGCAATATTCCAATTAAAATGCGTAACTCAAGAGGCGTCAAAAATAATATAAAAACTTATCAATCCTTCATTTTATAAATTTTTTATTCAAAAATGGAAAAGAAGGAAAGTAAATCCTTTACAAAACCGCGGGTTGAGTAATCTCATTATATTCTATAAAATACGAATGCGAAAAAAAAAATCAAGGAATGAATAAAAATGAGACGAAGAACTTGCTTGCATAAATTATGTACTGTTAAGAATTTTTCATCTACATGAACAATTTTATCGCTGGAATCTACACCATACATCATTTATTTAATTGCAGGAAAGAGCAGCTTCGCAGAAAAGTGGGGTTTAGTTCCTTTTAGGTTTATGAAAGGAAGAAATTAGAACACTTTTTTATGGATCGAAGGGAAAAGCTCTTATTCTTAGCTCTTAACTTTCTTATCTCTACGACCATAGAATCGGGAATGATTTATATAAAATACTTATATTCCAGGAACAACTGGTAAACTTCTGTAAATATATTTATTCTTATATTGAAGTTACTGTTGTAACATGGATCACTTTTTCTGATGTGACGCAAAATAACAATTCACATTTTTATTTTCTCGCAAATAAAGATACAAAGAGAAAACATTGTTTAAACCAAAATCGAGATTGTATAGAAACTCAACATTTTATTGCCCCCGCTCTCGGGTTAGAATAATGCAAATCCGTTATTGCGTCTCTTAGCTGAACATTCAATAACTGAAAAGAACTTTGAGCTAGATGAATGAAATTTTGAATCACATCTTCTAATCGAATTTGTAGATATATGTAGAATTATGAATAAGATCAATTCATAGGAAATTTGATTAAATATCTGAATATATGTGAATACAATAAATACAAAGCATTAGGAACTACAAAATTTAGGATGTTAAGTGTAGAAACATTTTGATCCAAATTTAATTAAAGAATTGACCTATATTTTTTATTGCCAGCATAAGTGTAATTAAGCCCTACTTCAAGAGAGTAATAGAGTAAAGAGTAAAGAAATCCAATACTTGAGTTTGAATTTCATGGCATTGGTAACAATGACTGAGAAAGTCGACATCTGGCGTGAATCCAGCTTTTTTATTAAATTCAACATGCGATCCTTGGCGATTGTTTGGCGTTTAATAATATATAAGGATTTGAAAATCAAACATGCATTTTGAATTATTTTTATCGTACCAATTGAAGCCAAAATTTAGCATAAAACTACAATTTCTTTTCTGTAGTTGCTTTTGTAAATAATTGCATTTACATGAAATTCGAAATTATAGGCCGACACACGATCAATCCCTCGACGCGTTTGGTTCTAAATTTGAAACAGATACACATTTTAGATGCTTAAATTTTTTCACCTTCTTCAACGTGCGTACTAAATTTTATCTCTCTAACTCTTTACATTTTGTAATTATCACTGACACTCTGGTTAATAATTTCGATCAAAATTTGATAAAAATAGACAGAATTGATGATAAACTCAGATTCCCTATTTCAGTGTTCTAGCACAAAGTTTTTCTGAGTTATTGAGTTCAGAGGAAAACCGAGGTAATGGATGGACATACAAACATAATTACATAAGTATTTTTTCTACACTCGAGGAGGTCTGAAAGATGGAGATTTGGCGAGATCTCGAATTTGAAATTTTTGACAATTGCCTGATCTTTGTATACTTCATTTACTAGAAAGTAAAGCTCTGAGAACTTGAAGGGCTCATATCCTTATCTAAAGTCCCCAATCTTAGACGAGAGGAAGAAATAACACCTATATTATAGATTATAAATTATGGAAGAAATTTTTGACATACCACTCTCGCTGATTATAGGCACCCCATTTTATATCAGAATGTTTAATTTATCTTTGATATCTATAAATATTCGGTAAATGAAAAGATAAAAAAGTTAGAATAAATTGGAAAAATTGTTATAATTACATATAGAGTTATCTGTTCTATAATCGGTTTCTAGAATGAACTGGATCTTGTGCTTGGGATCTTACTGTTATTTTCAATAATGAGTCTTATTTCATTAATGCTAGTCTTATTTCATTCAAGATGGGATGCGGAGAAAGGAAAAGGAGGGGATGGCCCCTTTATTAGAGGTTATGCTAGAATTTCTTTGCAGCGAACACTCCCGCTGGTTATTTTAGTTATAGGTATCCGATTTTGGTACTTTTCCGTTAGCCGGGAGCAAGCGAAAAATAGCAAATAATGTAGAATTCCTCCAAAATTCAAGTTTGGTTCACAATCCGTTAGCTGCGAGCAAGGGAAAAATCTCCAAATAATCTAGATATCCACCAAAGTTTTTACGCCAAATTCGAGTTTGGTTCACAATTGGCGACATTTGCGTCCGGCTAACGAAAGAGTACCCCTATTTTATATAAAAATCATTCGAATTTAGTTTTTGAATTGTTAAATGATTAATAAACGAAAAGATAAACGAAGTTAATAGGAAAAATGTTAAGTGCGTGTAAAGTTATCCGTTGCAATAGACGGTATCTTGAATGAACAGCCTTTTTTATACGGGATCTTACTGTTAACTGCATTAATGTTAGTCCTGTTTCTATGCGATTCCAGCTGTGATGCGGAAAAAATGGACCAATTATTCTCAGATGTGTGTGCTCAATATTTCAGGACATCAGAGGATTGAAAACTGTTAACCTGGTCAAATTTGTCTTTTCTGAATTTCAATCAGATAATTTTGTAAATATCTTATCCAAAGTAGTCTCAACTTTTTTTCTAGTTTTTTTTCCTTCTTTTTTTCATTCCACTCGATTGGTCTCTTATTATTATTTTCAAGCCAAAAACAAAACTCCTTTATTTCTTAATACATAGTTCATTTAATTAATCACTTTGCCTTCTTTTCTGAATAAAGCTGCTTTTTTTTCCAAAAACACTTTTTCAGATTCTAACATACTGAAAATGCCGTGAACCATACTTGAATTTTCGTTCCAAATCTGCTTAAAAGCCACCAAACTCTAGAGAAAATATATTCGAAAACTATATGCCACTAAATATATTTGAGTATGCATCTTAAAACAGAAAATTGTTTGAGTTGACCAATTTCTCTAAAATTTGTTACAAAAATTTCAAACTTTTATGCAAAAACCATTTCTCACATTTCATTCTGAATTTCTAAGTTATTCAGTTCGAACACATTTTAAGAAACACTTTTCCTATGGATCAATTTGTTCGAAACTTTGATTCAGATGTTCGGATCTGGCATCGTGACCTGAATGCTAAATTTTGTCCAATTCCGTTTTCAATTTGTTTTGAATTAATAATGTCACGTACATACGGGGAAACGGATAGAACACGAAAATTTATTTTATCAGTCTGAAAGTTGTTTGAAATGTAGGAATTTCAAAATCTCAAAGTTGAAATTTTGGAGCGCGTACAATACTTACATTTTTTATACTTCGATTACAAGAAAATAAAATTAACACTTTTGGATGATAGCCTAACGATGGTTTAACTAAAAGAAATTTATGGATTTCTATCCAAATACATCAGAATTTTAACTTAAAATAAAACTGGATATTGATATGGCAAAGTGGATCATTCCACGCACATCAGTATTTGTGAGAGTTAAAATGTAGACCAATTAATTAATTTAATTAATAAGAATAATATGTGATAACTCACATTCCTTTGATTAACTGTTTGATATACAGTAACTAATGTCTGAGAACAAGGGAAAATCATGGATATAGTTATTTGGATATTTAATTTAGTTTAGTACAAGAATTTAATTCATTATGATTTTCCCATACACATACATTAAACCCATACTATATTTGAACTATATTAGGTTTGCATTAAAATTCTTAAATATATATTTACGCTCAAAATTTCATGATTCCTGAATATTTCTAATAAATTAAAGATTAATTAATGTTAATATTTTTGGTTATAATTTCTGATTTCAGAATTAATTTCATATTTTAATTGAATGTATAAATATTATGCTTAGCAATTTATGAAATTATTTTAAAATATTTTCAATGGTATTTATTTAATATATATATATATATATATATATATATTAAAAAAATACCATTGAAAATATTTTAAAATATTTCACGAATTAACTCACGTGCACCTGCAGCGAATGTCTTTAATTGCGTCTCCGTCCTTCCTTTTATTGTAGTGTTGAGCTGCGCGCGCCTTCCACGCGTGTTTTGCGTACGCTCACGTCGCCTGTGTCGTTTTGTTCCTGATATTTGCATACTCATGACCTTTCTCTTGAATTACGTGTTCATTGTACTGACCGCAAGAACTCCTTTTCTGCAATTTCATTGTTATCTGCTTAAAATTTGCATTATTGTTTAAGTTTTGCACACCAGTGTATATTCAAACCTAAACTCCACAAAAAGCAAACACATTCTTAATTAAAGCAAAAGGTATTAATGTTGTGACAATATTAATTGATATCCTTTATTCACAAAACTTTGAACCTTATTCACCTGATGTCATATACTTACTACTCTCCCACTAATTTTTTCTAACGTTTTATTATGAGCGTTTTGAGTTTCATTAAAAAAAATTGAATATATCGAATTTTGCCGACAAATGTGTTTAATATCAACTTCCTTTTTTAATCACCAAGTTTATTAGTTTAAACTCAAAATGCAATGGAGCAATTTATATAGGCAAACATGTATTTCGTGCAATTGGAAAATCTGTTTTTATCTCTTAGAACTAATAACACCATGCGCCATTTTCACGAAAAATGAGAATCAGTTGGGGAATGAACGGATAAACGCAATGATTAAAACATTATTATGATATTTAGCAACATCTTCTTCTTTTTTTGTGACATGAAGAGAGCTTTCTTATTCTTCAGCTGCAGTGTAGCCTTTTCCGACAACTCGAGTGATAATGCAGAATTGAATCAATCTTAATAATTGAACTTAATCAAGGTTATTAGGCATGCTTTCTGAAAGTATATCTTCGTTGAAGATTTCTTCATTTAATGAGTTTCTTGAATAGAGGATATATTAAGACATTGTCTTTTTTCAAAATCAAAAAAATAAGGAATTTGAACAATGTTAAATTGAGGGATTCCAATAATTGGTTGAAAAAGATAAATGTTAACTTAGAGCGTTATCGTATAAAAGTTGCTGCAAAAAAGGTATCACTTATAGGATGGTGCTTGTTTCTTTATCTTCGAATGAAAAACATTTTGCAATTTTTAAACTACAATTTAACTTTTTCTTAAGACTAAAGAATATTTATAAGGACTAAAAGGGATTTAATTAGGATTTACTTTAGATATCGCTATCGAGGTTGTTTGGTTCGATTCTATTAGATTCCTTAGTTTGATGAGTTTTGGAAATACTGGAAAAATTCAGTTGTCCAATAATAGGATGAAATAATAATGAATCTGAGTCTCTTAGTAGAATGAGATTATAATAAATCGTATTGTACTAATAGGATGAAATCATAATGAATCTGAATTTCTTAATAGGATGAAATAACAATGAATCTGGATCCCTTAATAGGAGGAAATAATAATGAATTTGAGTCTCTTAATCGGATGAAATATTAATAAATCTGAGTCTCTTAATAGGATAAAATAACAATGGATCTGAGTTCCTAAATAGGATGAAACAATAATGAATCAGAGTCACTTGATGAAAAAAACAATGAAACTGAGTCTCTAAATAGGATGAAATAATAATGAATCAGTGTCTCTTAATAGGATGAAATATTAATGAAACTGAGTCTCTTAATATAATGAAATAGTGATAAATCTGAGTCTCTTAATAAAATTAAATATTGATAAATCTGAGTCTCTTTATAGAATGAAATAACAATGAATCGGAGGCACTTTACCGTAATAGGATGAAATAATAAGGAATCTGAGCAATGGTAAATCGGATGAATTTTATGATTAGTGAAGAGAATGATTTTAGGTTTGGAAGATAAATACACCCGATATTTATGTTATTTTAAGAGCGCCATGATATATAGATCTGATTATCCTTAGAAAGGTTCATATGCTTACTCAACAAAACATATGTAAGACAATTAAAATAACACGGTGATAATATCTGACAACTGGAAAAAATCATGGACGTTAAGTTGTATCTAAACGATCAGCCTGAAATTAAATATAATTAATATCCTCAGTGCAACAAATTGTCGCCAAAGACAATTAGTTTTGAATATTTAAGATTAATTACAGTATCCTTCTTAGTTATTTGAAGTTCAGTATTAACCTCATCAAAGCTCTGACATCGATTGCATTGGCAATTTCCAATTCAGCTTAAAACTCTTTCATATATCAAATGAAACTGTTCAGTTTTTAAAAGAAAGGTCTAAAGCAAAGAAATAAAACTATTCATTTGTAATAGAAACTACTTTTTAAATTAGACTCATTAACTTTTATTTATATAGATACTCTTATCATTCAACCATTTTTAAATTACATAAATCGAATACATTTAATTAATTTGATTAAACGACGGCTAACTTCATTTCAATTTTATGGATTCATTTTTTAAAAAAATATGAACAATTAGTGAAAAATATGAAATTAGTTTCATATTTCAAGCATAGCCAAAATTTATTTATTTTTATATTTATAATAGATTTAGAATGTTCCTTGAAAAAAAGAATTTAAAAGAGAATATAAAATAGCGCGGAGCTTGCTTTTTTTGAAAATTATATTTGAATATGTCATTAGAAATGCTTGCTTAGCGGTATTTTACATTATGCTAATTGTTTTAGCAAATCCATTCCAAAATAAGTTTTTATAGTAATTTAATACATTTTTGAAAATAGTAATTCTTTTGATATAGATAATTAAATTATTACTCAAAAGGAAACGCAATTTTTCATTAAGACTGAATTTTTTTTTCATTAAATGTGTTAAAAGTTTTTGAAATAATTAACTAACTAAATAATTCGCTGCCATTTCATTCATTCGGTTATTTAATTTGAGTCGATGTTTTAATTAAAGTTTGAATATTTATTTACATTGATATGATTACATTGATAATTAAAAAGAAAGAAAAAGGCACATGGAACAATTCTTTGAAACTTCAAAAATTTAATCTCTATGATAAAATTAAATTCAATTGCATACTTGATTCCATTATAAAATATAATATATATCAATCTACAGGTTTGAAACCAACTAGTCTTCATAAAAGTTTTGGAAATGAATGTATAGCAGGTAAGGAACATTTTAAAAACTGAGATTAAATAAAATACAATTGTAGAATCGTTCTTAAGGTTTTTATAAATTTTATACAAAGTTATATATTTAATATAGTCGCCATTAATAAATTTTAAATGTCTACATTTTAAATTTACTTTTATAATAGAGTTCATAATAAAATGTCATTAGAGAAATTCTAGTTAATTGCAAGAGATTTAAAATCAGAATCATTGGCATGAAGTTTAAATAGTTTTAAATTTCATTGTTAAATTATATCCAAAAATGTTGAAATAATGTTTTTTAACTATTATTATTTTAAAAATTGTTACCATTCCATTTCAAATTATTGATTTTCTTTTTTACATTTGTGAAAAATATATGTTATAAAAACTATGTAATACCGCTTTCCATCTCTGTTAGTTTCATAGTTGGAACGAGACGTTCTTAAGAAGTTCTTAATTGATGATAAATGATTCAATGACTGCCGATCTGGGTGACTGTTTGACGACAAATTTGGAACCAAAAGTAAATAATCTGATTAATATAAGAATCACTACCTTATCTCTTTTAAGAAATTTGCTATATAAATTCTTCTGAAGAATTTCCAAATGAGATCCCGATATGTCGGGAGATATATAAAGCGAAGCGCTCACATCAAGTTAGTATGTTAGCGAAGCGAAGTTAGTATGTTTCAGAAATTTTAAATTACCAAAGCAAAAAAAAATTAATTAATGGGCCATTTTTTTCCTTAAAACCTAATCTCCATAAACGAGCTCTCGGATCGCGAATTGTAATTGCTTCATTTTTAACCGATGAGGCAATGAATTGTAACAACTTGCACAGTTGATTTCCCTCGTTAAGTATCGAAACTGATATCCACTTGTTTCTCTAGAATCATTTAAAGAAATCATCAAGGGAATGACTTGAATTTGAAGTTTGAAAAGTTATGATTCACCTTCAGAATTAGAAGGAAATGTTCAGAATTTCGTATCGGAAGAAGAAACGAAATGATAATTTAAGTGCGTGTTTTATTTTGTAACGATATGCTATATTTTTCTGTGAAGTTCGATTTCAAAACCACAGGAGATTTAATTATTTCATCTTCAAACTTTTCCTTCGCTTAGTTATATTCGTTAAATCTTGTTAAATATTTGACAGAAGTTTCCTTTCATATGTTTTAGTTCAATTTTAATGTCTTAGTGCTTTCAACAGAATTGTGATTATTATTTTATTATTATTAAACTCCTCAGAAACAACTGACATAACAAATTTTACAGTATAACAATACTCTCTAAGGATAAGAAAAACTCTAGAACGTTTACATATAGTTTAACAAATAGCAAGCATTGAAAACATTTTCAGTTAATGTTTTCATGATTAATGAGGATATTTGTAATCAATCCTAATCAATAATGATGTCTTACCTTAATTCAAGGAGAAATTTTATTTATTTATTTTTGAGAATTATTTTGGAATCAGGTAAATAAGATTCTTAATCTGGGCTTGATGAAGAGAAAGTTTTAGGTCTAGAACATTTTTGTCTTCATGAATGTTATGATCGAATTGCAATAAATGAAAATCTGTAAATTCTCGAAGTTTTTACAGATAACATACTCCGTTGATGTAATGCTGCAGTTTTTAGAAGATGATATCCTCTCAGCTTTGGCCTAACTGCGGTTCCAAATGATAGAGGATTTATTTGACATTTAGGTAAATTAATTGTGGAGAATTAACTAATATGGTCGGTTAAATTGCTTACCTCACAAACAAGACAATTTAATAGAAAAAATAAAATCAAATTTGAATATATCCATAAAGTTACCCTCTTCAGACGTTCTATGATGAGAATATCTGAAGTGAGATTTTGTCAAATTCAAAATGACAGATTACATTGCATTAAAAAATTTATCTTCTGTAATTTACAAATAAATGACAGACAGCGTCATCAAAGTTTCCAATGATTAACGTTTTTGAATAAATCTGGTTGGGTGCAATATCCATCTGCATAAACCGATCCTTTGAGGATCGATCACAAAGAGCGATGTGACGGATTAAATTTAAATATAAAAATTATCGGTTAATATATTTAATGTTCTTCTTTTAGTGCTGTTAACTGCGATATACCACATGAGCTTAAACATTATATATCTATTTCGTTCATCTTTTCCTCTATTTAACATTTCTTTGAAATCGTAAATGAAGAAATCAAACGATAAAATTTAAATTTCATAATATGACGAAAGAATAATGTAAAAACAAATTCATTCACATGCCTTGTACATGAATATGACATTGTACTATGATATAAAATATATATATAATATCACCATGGACATATAATCCTTATAACATACTAGTTAAACATATCTCGGTTAACAATAACAGCAATTAATTAAAAAATGTATAAGCTTCCCTATGATGGCAATATATTATATAATATTGTACTGTGCTATAATATATATATATATATATATATATATATATATATAGTAGCACCATGCATATATAATCATTATAACATTCTGGTTAATATAAATTAATTAAAAAGTTTTATCAATAAACTTATCTCAGTTAAGAATAATAGCAATTAATCCAAAAATGTATAAGCTCCCCTATGATGGTCATATATTATATAATATTCTACTGTTCTATAAAAATTATTTAGAGTAGCACCATGTATATATAATCATTATAGCATTCTAGTAAATATCAATTAATTAAAACGTTTTATGTATAAACAAATCTCGGTTAACAATAATAAAAATGCTCCCCTATACTGGCCATATATTATA
>JAPMOR010112654.1:1596055-1635158 GCA_026543865.1 Argiope aurantia | reverse complement strand
TCATTTTAACTCTAGGAATAATGGAGAAAACTGTCTAAAAAAATTTTAAAAAAATTATATAAAATTATTTGTCGGCTTCGAGATTCGAACTGAAGACCTGCAAAACTAAGCGCCACACTCTACCGATCCAGCCACCAATCCTCATAACAAGAGTGCTTCGCAAAAGTTAAGATTCTCATTACGCCTGTTCAGCAAAGTTTTAAATACGGTGTCAATCTAGTCTAAAAGCACAATGCTAAGAATATGAAGGAATTCTGCGCATGCGCGTCAACTTGTCTCGTAAAGTTTCGATTAAATATAGAAATATTTTCTATTTAAATTCTATATTTGACGTATATTACTTGGAATAATTCATTTTAACTCCAGGAATAATGGAGAAAACTGGCTAAAATAAATTTTTTAAAAAAGAAAATATATAAAATTATTTGTCGACTTCGAGATTCGAACTGAAGACCTTCAAAAGTAAGTGCCACACTCTACCGATCCAGCCACCAATCTTCGTAACCCGAGTGCTTCTCCGAAAGTCTAAGACTCTCATTACGACTGTCCAGTAAAGTTTTAAATACGGTGTCAATCTGGTCTAAAAGCACAATGCTAAGAATATGAAGGAATTCTGCGCATGCGCGTCAGCTTGTCTCGTAAAATTTCGATTAAATATAGAAATATTTTCTAATTAAAATCTATTTTTGACGTATATGACTTGGAATAATTCATTTTAATAATGGATATTCTTCTGTAATATTATTGATAGTGTATAATATTGTTTGTGAATAGTTACAATGTATTTTACTTTGTTATTATTAAAAGACATACTACATTTTGTTTGTCTTTTTACACATTTTAATTTAACTTCATTGTTATTTTGTTTCATTTTTGTTACAAAGGAATTCTGTAATCTGTTATCTACTCCCCTATGTACTAGAATTTTGAAGTTTTTTATACTTGTGTGTCCCCGACAAAAATGCACTATTTTATTATTTTCAGAACTTAATAGTTACTTAATCGATTAATTAATACATTTTGTTTCCATACACTTGGTTCCACCCAGTAAATGAATTTAGTGATAATTAATGTCTGTATAGATAAATTTTTTAACTTTTGCGATTTATATTTCTTCGTTGCTTATAAACAGTCTCAAATACTTATTGCTATAAAATGATTTGAAATTTTGTTTGTATTGTTGTATTTATTTAATTATTTTTATGATAAGCTAAGTAACTATATAATGTGGAATAAATGTATTTTCTATATCAGCAACTTTTATTCGACCTATTACGTGCAGTTAAATGTATTCATCTTACTAAAATTGTACCGTAAGAGAACAAGAAATGAAAGTAAAAAAATAAATATATTGAATTATCTGTTTTATTTTACATTGAAGTTGAAATTGCTCCATTATGATTGAAATCTTTTGAAAGTAGTATAGGATACAAACAGCAACAAACGCAAAATATTCTTATTAGACGTAACGTTGCAGCATATTTATTTTATAAACCATAATGATTACTTTTATTTGCATACTGTGCCAAAAATACTGAATTTTTATGCCTGTTTTAAATTTATTAGGATTTTTTAAAAATATTTTTGAGCCCTCACAGAATTCTTGCTTTCCAATTTCATCAACAATAAAATAATGTATTTCTGAAACCAGTATGCAATGCTATTTTATCTTATAAGTATCATCTGCACTAAAATAAGGTTTTTTAAACTTCTTTATCTCAAGGATGCATTTCCATCCAATTTTTTTTTGAGAAAATAAAAGAATGCAGCATTCCTTAAGGATAATTAAAAGAAAACGAAATTAAAATAAAAATTTCGCAGATGCATTTAAGAGGGATTCATTGTTTTCGAATTTTTTCCTCTCTCCGGTCCGTAAAGAGCTTTACATCTTTATTATCAGAATCAATTTTGAAAAATCATATTGATTGAAGTAATTTTACTAAATATTACTGTCATTTAGTTTTGTCATTGTCATTTACTGTCATATGAATTATTTTTAATTGAATTTTCATTTTTATTTATCCTTAATTATTCATCCATTTTTTAAAAAATTTCTTTTGCATTTTTAAAGGTTGAGTCAATTCTTCCTGACTGATTTGGGATACGATACTTTCAAATCGGAATTATCTTTCCTTTTTCCATCTCTAAAAAGGAATTAAGTTTAAGAAACCCTGTATTCGTCGAATCCTTTTAGAATTCTATGATCAACACTTTTCTTCCAACATTTCTTTTGGACCGAAATCAGATATCCGCCAATGCGTGAGCAGGTTTGAGTTCCTTGAAGGTCCTCCATTCCTCTACCAGCCACACAGCAGCAAATGAACTGATGAATTTTTGTGCAAACGTTAAATTCCTTCACGCCGGATATCTCGCGAAATCTAGGCGGAGGAGAGAAACTGCTGATACGTGACATGGCTAAATTAATTTCGATGTCATGCTTGGACACTTCCGGTGATGTAGAGACCACTAAGTGTATAACTTTCGTGCTTCTAGGGGAAAGATTGATTTGTACACCGAGATTCCGTCTCAATTTTTGAATTTTAAAAAGTAATCGATCATTTTTAATGATTGATGAAGTTAGCAACTTACCGAGAGTGTAAAATTTCCCTTCCTCGTCAACTTTGTGTTTGTGTTTAAGATAGCCTTGTTTCGGTTTTCTTATTTCCATAAGCAGCTAAGCGTTAGTCGTATTGTAGGATGGGCAGCGTTATTTCTTTCAAAATTTCTCTTGATTAAAACAGGAATTTCGTTTGTTTCGTTAAAACAATACTTAATTTAAGCAAATGTCATTTTCTTGAAAGTGTGTTTGTTTGAGTAAAAGAGAAATCTATATTCGTTTTCCATTCAGAGCAAAGAGTTTGAGAGGATGAATTCTCTTATTTATTCCAAAATTTCTCTTGATTTTAAATAGAAATCAAGTTTATCTCATTAAAAAAATTCATGGATTTAAATATCTTGAGATAAAATGAACCTTAATCGCTAAATTTAGTCTACCTAACAAGAAACAGATGAGCGCAATGACGATTACAGAACAACTTGAATTTTTATTTTAACTTGGTTGACATCTCGAAACCAGAATATAATAAGAAAGGAAAGAAAATACTTATCAATAAACAAAGAGGCTTGCTACACTCTTACATTCTTCTACTACAACATGTTAACAGATCCAACAACATTTAACAGAGCACTATAATCATTTTACATGTGCAGAGATATAAGAAAAAACTATACCGTTTTCAATGATATGCTAACCAGAGTCATGCTAGTTAGTATGCCATGTTAATTATCATTTGCAGTTAGTTATCAGTCGCAGTTAATTATAATTTGAGTTAACGAAGATCAAGATTTACATTCTGCAGATACTGGCGATAAAATGAAAGGACAGTTTTGATTTATAATGAAAGCAAAATAAAAGTATGATGGTTATCACGCGTTTATATAAAAGAGTGATATACTTTTCTGTATAGGAAGGAAATTGACCTCTTCGTTTGAGTCATTTTGTGCGATAAGTAGCAATATTCTTTCCAAAAGTCCAGAAAAAAATTCCTTTTGAAATGAGAACATCTTTTGCGTTGTTGAAACAGTAATTTATTGAAATAAATGTAAATTATTTAGAAAAATTATATGATTTGATGATATAATTGTTAGTTTTATTTATTTTCCTATAAAATTTTATACACTACTAAGCCTTTTTAGCATAATTTGATGTAATGAGTGGGGCTATTAAGTAATATTTGTCTTGAAATAGCATTATGGAATTTTACTAGTATTTTAAAAAATATTTTTGTTTTATCTATGAGTTAGTTGAAAGCTTTCCTGTGTTCTATAAGTACAGGATGCATATAAAAAATTCGATTTCAAAACTTTTTTGTGGGTGGTTAGGGAATTCATTTTAACAAGCTGGATAACAGAAAACGACACGTTATTCCGCGAATATTTCAGAAAATATCTACTAGTAACAAAAAAGCATCTAAGAGGTACACAAAGAGCAGCACTTGTAGGAATTCACAATATATGCAAATAGCAAATCACCAACTAAAAAACAGTTCAAAGTACTATGAAAAGCACTGAGCGTTCAGAAGCTTATCAGTTCAGTCTACGAACACAGAAAGACGTAGAGTCAAAAGCTTTGTATTTTCCCCAAACTTCCTAACGTCGAAAATCATTTACTTGGCATCCCTTAAGAATCTCTTTAAATCTCTCTTTCTTATTGGAAGACTAGCATAGTAGAGTATTACAGATTCGCAGCAGTATTTTAAAGTATATGACTAAGTACTGGATGAATTTTTCGAAATACACTTTAAAATAATAAAGTAAAATAAGTGTTTGAGTTAGTTTGAATATTAATAGTATAAATTAGTTTAAAACTATCTATGAAACCAAATTATACCAGATATATCCCAAAATGTTTTGAAAAATCGGAAAAAATCTTTTTAAAAAAATTAAAAAGATGTAAATGCCTAGTTAAGAAGTTTATCAAATGATTAGCTCAAAATAATGCAGATAGCTTAAGTACCATGTTACCTAGTTCTCAAACTAAAAAATAAGCAATGAAATGAAAAGTTAACATTCTCTTCAACCTTTAAATATTGGGTTTCGATTGATAGATAACAGGAAAGTTTTAGGGGTTTTTTTTTCTCACATAGCGAAGGGTTTAAATAACTATAAAATGTTTCTAAATGAAAAGATTGCTTATTCCCCAATTCAAAAACTGCAGAGCATATTGAAAAATGACTACATCCAATTAGAACAAAAATGCGCATTAGATTTTAATTTATGATGTTTCTCGCAAAAAAATTCTGCCAAAAATTTAAAATTCGAGAAAACGGCATTTAATGATGTAAAATAGCATTTAACTGTGTTTTTCATGCAAATATCAAAATCAGTGAAACTTTCCAAAAAATGAACTCTTAAAATAAAAGTCAAACAGTGTTATAAGAAAACTGCTCAAACATTAAGAATATTAAATTTAAAAAAAAGTCATATAAAAATTGTTTTTTCAAAATAGTCACCAACTTTAATTTGGCTGTCTTTCATAGCACAGATTTGAAAATGCCTCAAATGTTCTTTCTTTTTCTCAAAATTCTACAAAAATTTCGAATTCCAGGAAACGACATTTAAAAATGTCAAATAGCATTCAAACGTGTTTTATGCAAATATAAAAAATCAATACAACTTTCAAAACAAAATTTCAAACGGTTTAAATAAAGAAATATTTGATGTTTTCGGAAAAAGTCGACTTTTCAACGTAGTCATCTGTCTTAACTACCCCTTTCCTAAGCCAGTGTCTGAACAGAATTGCAAAGACAGACGATATTTACATTGAATATTTGTTTGAGGTAAGTACTGTGGATAAGAATGAAATATTCTAAAATGTTAATAATGTGGATTTGTTAAACGTTTACCTCATTTTCTAAAGAATTTTGCTTATATAATTGGTTTCCAGTATTTCCGTTTCCAGTATTATTCTTTGGTCCATTGGAAAGCGTACTGTAAAAATGAATTACTTTTTCAAGTTCTTAGCTATCATTATTTTACTAAATAACAGGGTTTGATTTTCTTTTCCTTTTTGGCATTAATTGAGATGGTAGAGTGTGTTATAGTAGTTAAAGTTATATTTAACGTTAATTACTTAATGCTTACTTAAAGTTAATTAGTTATAGTACTTAAAGTTAAGTTAGAATAACATATCTTACTAAAAAGTTCTCATAAAGGAGAGCGGAATAACTGTAATAACAAAAATCGGAAAAGTCTGAATATTCTCTCTATTTAAAAAAAAAAAAAAATTACACTTTCTTATATATGGGGCATAGAAAAAAGGAAGAAATGTAATAATAAAAAACGATGGAGAGAAGAAAAAGAGAAAGGAAGAGATTTCGATAAATTTTATACATATTTTACATCGTAAAAAATGTATTTTCGAAAGCTATCTTCCTGTCTATCTGTGAGCGTGGCGTCTAACAGTTTTCTATCAAATTTTGGACAAACTCCTTTAACGAAAAGTTATTTTGTTTATCTACCACTGTGTCTATGTAGTTTCAAAACACAATTAGCTAGGTATATAAAATTAGTACATAGTTTTATCGTCAAAATAATATGGCTATCAGATATTTGGCAAAATCCACCATATTCATATATCAAATCATCCATCCGATTGATCTGTCTATTCTTAGGTATTAGAACGGGCCAATTCAAAATTCAAACAGGCTTGATATATGAAACTTAGTATGTATTTTTGATAGCAAAATTGAATATCTGTATGAAATTTCGGACGAAGTGCTAAAGGAAAAAGCCGAATGCATTTTATTTTTTCTGCACAGTACTAGGAACTTTAACACAATTGCGTATGCACATGAAAAAATGGAGAAGGAACATGCTTGTTGACTACTTAATTTAATATGTATTTCATTGTTAATATTTATTACATGGATAATAATTTTTATGATTGTATCCTGAGAAAGCAAGGGATCTTCCATTTCATTTCGGTGAGAAATTCATAATAAAACCAAATAATTCACGTAGATGAAAATCGTTTTCGTTTTACTGAAAAATTAATCTCATCCTAATCGGGATCATTAAAAACCCTATTCGACAGGTATTCCAACAGTACCAAATAAAATAATAAATCTATTGTTTTACTTTCATTGCCACTTAAAATAGCTCCATTGTCCTCATTTTTTTATTTCGCAAACAATATACTTCGATAATAATAATTTTTTTCATCAGTACAAAAAAAAATAGCAATAGATACATAAAATGTTTGTAAATGACGAGGTTTAATTAGTAACATAGATCTACTTCATGGAATTTTATCTACCTAAAAGTCATTCTAAAAATTTACCTGAGAAATCTTCAGTTCCCCAATTCGTTTATCAATTGATTAATTTATTTTTGATTAATTAAGTCATATAAAATAGCTTTTTTTTATTGTTTGTAAGTAGCTTTGTCACGTATTTAATAAAAATAAAATAATTTAAATTGGTTTTAAAATTATGTATATATTTATTAAACTTTCGTTCACAATTTATTTTATCGAAATAAATGAAATTTAATTTAAAAACTGTGTACCCTTATAGAAACTAAAACTATTAAATAGATTTCCTTCAGATTTTTCTTGCAAATGTTATCAAAAGAAAGGCTTTATTGAAATTTTCGTGACAACTAATTAGACAGATAATTTTTTATTTATTTATAACTTTTTCTACATTGCGCATTTCTCAAGAAAACCACAGCTCAGCACTTGTTTAATAAACTGAATTTGAAATAGTCGAAAATCTGGGATCGAGAGATATTTTTTTTAATCTCTTTAATTTGAAAATTGTTTGGAGGCTTCTTGTTAATTAAAAATTGATTCGAAACTTGAATACTTGTTTTTAATTGTCGACGGAGTTCGAAATGGCGTCCTCCCTATTCTCTTCTGTAAGTACATATTTCAATTTCCTCTCACAAAGTTGAATCAAATTTTATATCGTGATTTAAAGAGCGTTAATAAATTATGAAAAAATTATCTTCCTGTGGCTCCCAAAAATTGTTTTTCAAATCAAAAGCCAATTTTCAGATAAGTTATAAAAAGTTCTTTTGATAACAGATTTTCACGTTTCATTTGAAAATAATTTCCGATTATAGGAAGATTTTTGTTGGGATTTTTATCGAATACTAATATTAAACATATTTTTGCTTTCTCACATTTATATCACATAACTGTCATCAGCTAATTTTTTATGTGGTAGCTTTAACCTTTGCTATAAATATTTGTTATATTATAAATACATTCAAATTTTCTTCACAAGTATTAAAATAAAATAAAGGTTTTAATCCAGGTTTTAATTTTTGAGTATTAATTAAATAGCTAAATTTTCATTAAATAAATAATTTCATCATGAACAACACTGAGTATATCAGATCATTTATCATTAATGTTGAGCAAGTATAAGGAATAAAGAAAAATAATTTAAAAAATTAACCTTGGAACAATTTTTTGATTCGAAGCAATTAATGATAATTAATAAATAATAATTAATTATAAATAGTTAGCTATGATTTGGCACCGAGTGACTACCACCTTTTCAAGCGCATGAAACAGTTAGTTGTATCCTACCTCATGCTGTTGTTGAGGAATGCTTCATTTTGGAAAGTGATTGTGAGGATAAATGATTATAGATTTTAGAGTGAGTAATCAAACTTTTCTTATCACCAGAATGAATTTTTTCTGGAATTGTCATAGTAGACAGTGGAAAATAAACCAAGTTTTTAAATATATATATTAAAAATTTTCTATGAACTCTCTTGATCTCGTAATTTTTATTTGGATAGTTGATTTTGATTATTGTTTGCATTGGAAAAAATCTGTTGAAAGTTGATTTTGCGAAATGCTTCGCTTCTTCATCAGGGGTTTGGGATCTATAGTTTAAAGCATCAGAATATGAAATGATAACCTACTTTAAAGTTTATCAGTCTCTAATAGGTTTTTAATGTACGTATTATTTTTATATACCAAGTTGTATGCAGAAATTTTTAGAAATTATGTCTGCCTACCGGGTATAAAAAAAGAGAAGGGGAAAAGTACCAAAAAGAAATGATGTTTCAAATGATTTCATGAGATTTATTTTATATAGAAGGAAAACACCCGGGGGACACCTCGAAATGAGAATGAAAGGCTTCCGGAATGGTGCTTGGATTTCCCACCCTGGAGGGTACACAAATAGGTGGGGGATTTGACTCCTCCCATCGATGACGGAATGTACTGCCTTCGGGGAGGGTTGTACCGTGGCCGGTAATGGCCCTTAGGACTCAAGCACAGCTCCCTCCAGTGTTGCTGTTGCGTCGGTCCGTTCATTCAGTTCAATGGTTTAAATCCGTGTGCCTTCGTGGCGGGTCGGAGAGTCAGATGGATGACTTATATAGAAGGAATCGAGAAATTAAAAGCCAATGACAATACCTTTGCATGTTCCATTTTATAATTTGTTAATTTCATGAATTTGTGTTTAATTCAATATTATCTAAAAGTAACATTTTAATCATTCATTAATGCGGAAGAAAAAAGTAATGCGCTAAGAAATAAGATCTCAAATAGGTTTTCATGAGATTTAGCCAATAAGCCAATATGGATAGACCAGAGAAATAAAATGCCTTTTATTGATTTCAAGCTTGAACTCAAAATTTCCCAAACAATATATTTTAAACATTCATTTATATGATGTCCTGCCTTCCTACTTCATCAAAGTTGCTTATAAACTTTAAAGGCATTCCAGTCTTATTTTAAGTTACATTATTGAAACGTTTTGAAGTATTATATCGTTGAAGAATCATTTAGTTTAGTTACATTAACATGCAGTTTTAAAGCAACACTAGGGCTGTTTTGGGAGGAATCTCGTAATTTTAAAAAGCCTGAGAACTACAACGGAGGACGACTTACGAGCTTGCATCCCCCTCACCAAACTTTCGCACCACACCAGTGGGGGGACGTTTAGCCCCGACGGATTTAACATGCAGCAGCCTTGCTCACACAACGGCTCTTCGATGGAATCGGGTGTCGAACCTGAAATCCTCCGGGTATGAAGACGAGACCTTGCCGTTAGGCCACCGCAGCCCTTTAAAGAGTAGAAAGAAATCGAAACGATAAAGGAATACCTTAAAAAAAGATTTCTTATATTGATTTTAATGTGATTTAGTATATCTCAAAAAGAATCTGGAAATAAAAAAAACCTAAAGTCTACATGCATTTCACTTTCTGTTCTATTATTTTGATGATTAAATCCTATATTATACCAAATAACAATTTTTAGGCATTATCCTATGAATGCTTAAGCACTAATAAGCGATATCCTATTTATCCAATTCATCAAAATTTTTGATAAGCGTTGAAAGCATATCTAAAATATTTCAAGTTACATTCACGGATTTTATGGAATTGGTGTATATCAACAAAATATGAAGAAACGGTGGAAAAGAAGTTTCAAAGGAAGTCATGTCTCAAAAAATCGATTCTAATGAAATCTAATCTACTATAGAAAGAATCTGGAAATAAAATACCAAAGACAACACCTTTGAATATCTCATTTTCCATTTGATTAATCTCATGATTCAATGCGATAATATACCATTCAAATAAAAATGTTTAATCACTTGTTCTATATATTTTTATATTCTATTTTCCCAATTCACCAAAGTTTCTGATAAGCTTTGAAAGCATACCAATCATATGTCAAGTTACATTTACGAAACTTTTGGAATTGGCACCTATCTACAAAACATTAAAAAAATAAATAAATAAAACCTCGAAGGGGGAGAGGAAAAAGAAAAAGAAGTGCCATAGAAAGCGATGTCTCAAATTGATTTTCATGAGATTTAGTCTACACGAGAAAGCCTTTATACTCAGAAGTGGGAAGATATCTTGATTTCCCTGGAGAAACAGGGAACTTCTAATATTCAAGCTGATACTCTATGTACGACTTTCCGGTAGTGTAATGGCCCCTCCCCAGCTGGTCATCGTCCTAACAAATCGTTAGCTAATAATGAGGGTGAGGATGTTTCTTTCTAGAGGAGTACTAATTGATCATCATGCGAAAGATCAAGCTCCCTGGTGACCAAGCTAATCTAATATAGCAGTGTTTAGGACTTTGCGGCGTATTGGCAGTGCCGAGCTTTCGAAGTATCTGGAACGAAGAGAGTGGAAAAAGCTATGCGTTTTTTGACATTTTTAGCAATGATTAGAGAATACAATAAAAATATTTCACTTCGTATTTTTACAGCGGAAATTTTATCAGGAAAACTTTCAGTAGCAAATTTCAAATTAATTACACCATTTTTTTAAATGGGCCATATTAGAATAGCATATTTTAACAATTTTAGGATTTTAAGACCTATTTTAACTGTTGATTTGTGCTTTAATGGTCTGCGAATATATTAGCGGGTTTAAACCTTTGAGTCATACTTGGAATTATTAGTTTGTCCAATAAGTGTTTGTGCAATAGTATACATTACTGGTTTTAGAATTTGGAGTTACTAGCATGAGCAATAGCGTATATTAGTGGTTTTAGATGTTTTAGACAAATTTGAAGTTATTAAATAGTGTACTATCATATATTAATGGTTTTGGCCTTTCAAGTACAATTAGAGTTATTAGTGTATACAATAGCATATATTAATGGTTTTAGCATTTGGAGATGCTTTTGGGTGTATCAGTTTATACAATAACATATATTAGTGGCTTTAATTATTTTGTACAGCATTTAGGATTATCAGTTTATGTAATAAAATGTCTTAGGGTTTTAGTCTTTCAGATTTGTTTGGAGTTATTAATTTGCACCGTAAGTGTATTTATTGAGAAAGGAAAAAGTTTTGTTTCTGTAACCATTTTAGAAATCTTTGGGAAGCAACATATTGAAAAATGAATTTATAGTAAAACATTAAAAAATAGGTAGCGTTGAACAATCGTATAACTTTAAAGGAGCAATTCTATATATACAAATTTATTTAGTGCATTTCGGAAGCGGCTCTAATGATGTGGATCAAATTTTATATGTAGATAAGATTTTTCTTTTTAAGTTTATCTATATAGGTGTTTTTCCTGAAAAAAAAATCGATTTTACCCCCAAAAACAATTTTTTAATAACTATTAGAATAGGCATATTCAACTTCCATTTCAAAGTGTGGGCATGTAGTGTGATGGTCAGAGCAATTCGAATGATGCGTGTGTTACGAGTCCTCTGTTCGAGACGCGCTTTTTGTTTTAGCTTTTTACTTACGTATTTATATCTAATATTTTTGTTTTTTAAGTTTATCTATATAGGTTTCTTCATTGAAAAACGTGATTTTACACAATAAAACATTTTTTATAACTAATTATTACAGCCTTTTTGTATCTGCTCTCATGCTGACAGTATCATATAGCGCCATTTCGGACCCTATTTCACCATGTTAAAACTGAGTGTAAATTCAAAAATATGTTATGATAGATAAACTGTAAAATGAATGCTGTAATATAGCAGATTTTTCGAATAATATGTTATATTATTTCGAATGATTTGTCAAACTAAGTGCATTCATGATTGTTTTTATTTAAATGACCAATTCATATGTAGGTAAGAATGAAAAATATTCACATTTAATCAATATGGGATTCGTATCTAAATTTTTCTCCGAAAAACATGATTTTACAAAAAAAAAAGAATAAATAAATAAATAAAAATAAAGAAACTGCTGAGCGAAGCTCTGTATTCCAGATATTGAGACAAATATGTGGAAAAGAAAATATTAGAATTTTGTTAATTAGTTTGTGCAGTAGCTATATGGAGTAGAGAAGAAAAAGTACTATTTTTCTAAGCATTATTTTAACATTGATCAGGTAATGAAGTTTCATGAGAGGAATTTTATTTTTAAATTTAAAGAAAACATATCATTTTGTAAAATGGAGCGAATAGTAGGAATTTAAACTACACAAGAACACGTTAGAGATCTTTTGGTGTCTTTTTGTAGAATGGATTAGTAGATTTAGTGCTGAAATGGATTTTCAGTGCTTAGGCTGTGGAATAACTTTATGAGAGTGAAAAGATAATACTCTATGTTTGTGATTATTTTTAGCAATGATTAGGAAATAATTTTCTGAAAGGAATTTCTATTAATAAGTTTTAAAGCAATATTGTTCCATTTTTGAGACGAAAAAAATGAGGAAAAGCAATGAAATTTTCTGGTATTCAATAGCAGGTTTCAAGTGTTTGTGAAATATTTTGAATTATTAATTTGCGTAGTAATCGAATGATGCTGTGTATTCGTACTCTGTATTCATAAGTACTTTAGCAATCAGTAAAAAATAAAATTTTGAAGACGGAGTTTCTAGCAAGGCATTCAAAAACATTTTAATCGTTTTGTGTCATTGGACAAATTTGAGAAAAAATTATCAGGAGTTTCTAGAATATGTTTTGGGTTTTATGTCTTTGCGATGAATTTCATTGCACTAGCATTTGCAGAAGTTCTATACAATGGAGTAGAAAAATGTTTATGTTTATGAGCATTTTACCAATCATCAAGTTATAAAATTTGGCTAAAGAAATTTTAAAGAAATTTTTTATCATTTTTCAAAATGGAATGAATGTTGAAAAAAATTATTGCATATTAAAAATGAAAGCATATTTTAATGGATTTCAGAGTTTTGAACTCTGTTTAAAGTGACTGGATTATTCAATAGTTGGCAGACCTAATTAGAATAATTTGGGTTTCCATAAGAATCATCAAACATCAAGAAACACATACTTGTTGAAAAATATTTAGTGAGATATCTTCTTTCTTTATGCAGCCCTCCCGATATGATAAAGAATATATTAATGAATCCAAAAATACTTAATTTTATCTTAATATATTTCATTTCTTTTCTATTTCAAATATTTATCGTAAAAAATATAGTAAAAATGCACTATATTTTCAATTAAATAGAAATGCATGTTTTATAAAAAGTAACTCATAAAGTTTGTACATTTTGAATAATTTATTGAATTACAAGATACAATCAGCTGACCGTACTTTGTATTTTTACAGATAAAGGATATTAAAGGCTGTGAGCAATGTAAATACACCATACACCATACTAATGGAAGAAGTTATAAACCAGAATTGAGCGAGATAGATTAATGTGTTCTGGGAAGAGTTTCAGTGGGATAATTTGTCTGTTGAAATCAATTGGCTGTCTTTGATTATTAATGGATTGGCGTCTTTGTTCATTTCTTTAAAAGAAAGATCATGCTATATATATTTGTTATAATTATGAACATTTTTTGTTTAAAAAAAGGACAAAATATATTCTCATTTATAAAAAGTTGTATTTTACTTATATTGCAAAGAAACAAAAGATCTCTATATATTACGGATCCTCATTATTAGCCATACGAAATTAAGAAAATAGTCAGTTGGAAAGAAAAAAATAATGTTTTGTATTTTTATTTGCATAGTGTCAGTCAAGTCTAATTCGAAGCAGAATTTAAAATGAATGAATGGTTACTTCATTGGTACAAGTAAAAAAAAAAAGTTGTAAATATGTCTTTCTGTTCCGTTCGAATCATTAATTTGTTCATTAATCATTCATTTTACTCAACCCATCTAAATAAAACAAATCACAATATCTAGGGATAAATTTAAATATTGATAATCGCCCCGAAGAGGCTATCTGGGGCTAGACTCAAATAATATTTTTAAGAATAACTTTGTAGATTCTCAGAAAGAGAACAGAGCTTATATTGAATTATCGCAAAATGAATTTAAGTGTTTGTTTTAGTGTTTTTACAATGGAGTTTGTAAATTACAGTAGCTGTCAAGCTAGTGTGTTATCTATTTTTATATTTCCCCCTCTGTTATTTAAAAATATAAAAGGTTTTTTTAAAAAACTTTTATTATTGTTCTCAAATGTAGAATTTTTTTCAATTATTTCCTATGATCAAGTTTTTAATATATAATTCCTTATCTTTGGTATCGGGGAATCTTGAAATCATTTTTATCGAATTCAATATCAGGTTGGCATTACTTATATAGAATCAAAGTTTTTCTTTTTAAGGAACTCTAACTTACGTGGCACAGAATTCGCTCATATTACTTAGTGTCGAATGTCAATAGCCAAATGTAAACAAATATTCGTACGAACGTTTCCATAAATGCTTTTACAGTTTCTCTTACTTCAACTCATCGCTAATTTAATCACTAGAATTACAAAATTTTATTAGAAATGCAAGGAGGAGGGTTTGCTGTGTCACCGAAAGTTCTATTCAATCAGAGGAAAGATTAATAAGATGATAGAAATAGATGCGAAACAAAAGATTTAATCTTGGCCAAAAATAGGCCTAAC
This sequence comes from Argiope aurantia, assembly GCA_026543865.1. Classification (NCBI taxonomy): domain Eukaryota; kingdom Metazoa; phylum Arthropoda; class Arachnida; order Araneae; family Araneidae; genus Argiope; species Argiope aurantia. The sequence goes on along the minus strand of JAPMOR010112654.1, from coordinate 1,620,328 downwards.
TGTCGCCAGATAGATCATCTCTATGACATATCAATGGAAATTGGTATTCATATCTTCCTAAACTGTTATAAAAATTATTTTTGCATTATCTTAAGATTCTGAAAACTACCTCCTAAATTATATAATTCTTTATTTTCAATAATTTTTTTAAAAATTAATTCGATACACAATTTGTAAAAATGTTTTTAATAATATGGTCATTCATAATATTTAATAATTATTTCATAGGTATAGGTATTTCATAATATTTAATTTTATGAAATTAAAACCCATGCATAAAAACATTCAAAACATCTTCTACCAGTATTAAAATTACGATAAAAGATATTTTTCCTTGGACATTAAGTCCGAAGTGGGATTTTCATTTCCGCTTTTATTATCTTGTGAAGTATTTTGAACATGAAAATAGTATTATAAGTTACGTACATTGATTATCTTTCAATTCAAATTTCATATTTTTATTTGAAATTTATTCCCAACACATTTTTTTGAAAAAAAGTAATAAGACCAATCCATTATCTTTTAAAATGCATTACAAATGAAGTAACTGAAATAAATTTACATGTGTAGTTCGAATGCATACGTCTTTTAAAATTATCTTTCTCGTCTGAAGTATTTCTCTACAAAACGTTTTTTAAATTTTAATTTAATCGTTGTACTGAAAAAGGAAAGATAATAAAGAAATTATATCATTGTTACATTTATTCTCAAATATTATCATAGAAAATTAAACTCAGACAAAAGTATAAAAACGATCTTTAAAATATTCGGTTTCAATTAAGCGATGGGAGAAAGTATTTGAAAATTTCCTGTATTTATACAAGCCTGGATATTAATTTATCCTTTCCATTCATTGAAATATTTTTGGGCAAATTGAGTTTAAATCTCATTAAATTACCATCCACATGAGGACATCAAAAGGAAAAATAATTTTCCCCCAGCTTCAAATTGCTTTTGAAGATCTCATCGAAATGCTGAGAGTTTTTCCATCTCATTTCGATGCAGAGTCGATAATTGCTTGCAAGAAATTAGATTTTCGTGAGATAGAATAAGTAATAAATTCTTAATGAAATAGATTGCGATCCAAAGTGTGAGAGGATCAAACTATTTGGAATAAAGTAGTGAAATTCATTTCCTTTCAAAATGCTTTTGGTCCTTTATCTTTACTTACACTCTCTTACGATTTATGATGAGGCTTTATTAGATTTTACTTTATTTGTTCTGCCTAAAACATGTTGACCTAGGATGTTGTACATAGTATTCTTAGTTGAATTCAGAAATAAAATTATTAATATTTTTTTTTCGTGCACTATCAAAAGAAAAATATATATGAAATTTTCAAGATTTTGAATGAGATTTTTTTGGTATCGTTCTGCTCAGACAACCCATGAGTTATTTATCGAAATAGGTGGATATTGGAAGTAGCAATATCTTGAGAAGTAGGTTATACCAGTTAAGCACTTAGAATGTTTTCTTGACCATTTTCGTATCATGAGGCTGAGCATTTTCGTGCCGGAAAATTATTTTTTCTAGTCTTTTCGTGTAATCTGGTCATTTTTGAATCAATGCTTAGCTAAATTTCTCAGCAATTTTTAATAAACTTCACCTATCTGGTCACACCACATCAGCTTCCTACGAGCTCATTGATGATTTGCCTAGCCTGTACCTTAATATTTTTTGATTCGAGATACCGTAGATTATACGTTTTTCTACCGTAGATTATATGCCAGTCATGATAAGATGTCAAGGCATTTGCTTATGTGTCTTTGAAACAAAGGTCAAACAGGACATTTTGCTACTTCCGATATTCTCTGTTTCAAATTCTCCAGACCTTAATTTCCTTGCTTATGAACTATTACAATGGCTTTTAAACAGTTGAAAATCGTTGGCTGACCAATATTTAATGATTCTGAAAGTTCTTCTTGCGTTATTTTTCGAGTAACGCTAAATCTCTCTCTCTCTCTAACAATTTTGACTGGCCTGGGAGTTACTTATCTTTCATATCAAAATTGCATTTTTTTTTTTTACAGCTTCTCACTTTTTGAAATCGAGGGAGCATAATCATCATCAGCTTCCTACAGCCTTCCTTGGATTTCAGGCCCTTTTTTTTCAAGTAGAAGAAAAAAAAGCAGTCTCCCGCCAATTGCGTTTTGTTGGTACAGAATTCGACACACACAACATTAAACAAATACTGTTTTTTACATTCCGACAAAATAACACATACCGTAAACTAGATTCATGTGATGGTGCTTTGAAATGAAATTAGAAACAAAATGACCTAATGCGATATGTTTTACGTCATCTCTTGAAAATCCTTTAAATTAATGGATATTCTTAATAGATAATAAAGTGACATACTTCCACTCATATTTTATCTGCAAATGCAAAAGCTTTTTAAAACATACAAAAAATTTAATAGAATTCTAAAAATGAATTGGATTGTTAATATCCGTTATATAAAAATGCATTCGATTGATAAAGATATTGTGAAATTTTGATATTCAGCAGTGAATGAAAAATCATTATTCAATAGCGCCAACGACCGAGGTGAGTATATTTCTAAAGAATAAAAAAACAATTTCGCACAGTCCAAAGAATATTTTGACTTGAATTTGCAAAACGTTATCGAACTCCATCAACCAATGCTCTAAATACCTTAACCGATATTCCTGCATTATATTTAGTAGCCAAATCAATATGCATTAAATATAAAATATGGGTCTTGCGTTCAAAGATGTTTGGAGACATTTTTAAAATCAAAGAATTATATACTTATATAAATATTATTGATCAAAGATTGCTAAGTTTTAACCCCATATGCACAAACAATCAATTTGATTGCTACATGGAACGGATTCAAGATCGATAGAGATGTTGGGTTCACTGTGTGAAATTTAAAACATAATATTTCTTTTAAAGATTATAATTTTGCGTTAGATAATTTCAATTCTGTTTTCCTGATCGAGATGGCATTAATTAGATTTTCTGCTAGCTGCGCTTGGAAAGATAATTCTAAAATCAATATTTCAGCCAATAGTTGATTATCTATTGAAGCTCTGTGGACTGCTTGATCAAGGTTCAGATTTATTAATAAAATAAGTAATAACATTAGTTTAGCTTGCTGGTTGCTTGGGCGGAGGCATATATCGGCTAATGAGTTTGTGAACCCTTGTGCCTAAATAAAGAACATTATAAGAATGGAAAGTGATATCTCTGTTCATGCAACTGTTTCAAAATTAAGGAATTATTTTGGAAATATATTGCTTAAGTGATAATTAAGAATTAGGGAGACGAATTAAAGGACTCATTTCGAATGTGGATGAAGAGTTTTCAGTTCAAAATATAATTTCAAAAGGTTTATTATTTGCGAATTCTTATTTACTCAAACACTTTAAAATCACATTTAATTATACAGAAAAATAGATCATTATGCTCTTGAATAAGAATAATTTTATGTGAATAAACATTAAGATAATTTTAAAAGACAGGGATTTATAAAGATGCTATTAATAAAGATGCTATTAAAATTGGAGAGATTTTTAAAACCATCTATACTATATGCTATATATAATTATAACTGGTACATCTAACTTCCATTTTTCATCTGGTTAACATAATCATCATTTTTCCTTATTCTCTTTTTCTAATTTTATTAGAGATACAATTTTCTCTTCTTTTCTAAAATGGATTATAGATATCCTTTTTTATTCTAAATTTCGTTTTTCATTTGACACATTTAATTTTAATTTTTCTTTTTTTTCTCAGTTTTATTATGGACATAACATTCTTTTTTTCCTAAGCTGGTCTATACACATCGTTTTGTATCCTTCTAGAAATTATTTTAGGGCCATTTTTTTGCAGGCATCTCTCTTGTCGCCTACTCGTTTTTTGAGAGTTTATGAATTTATGAATCTGTTTATGTGTGCATCTGTGTATCATTTTTATTATATATGTATTTATAATTTAACTTAATTACACGTGTGTTTATTTCATTATCATTTTCTTATTATTTGTTTTATGCTCATTTTATGTTTTTTTAAAAAAATATTTCTATTTCGATGTATTTGTATTTCTTTATTCAATTTCCTTGAGGAGTACTTCTTCCTTATATTCTGTCAATCTTTCCCTTCTTCATCTTGCCTCTGGTCACGTGGGAAATGAAATAAAAAAAGCTTAAGCATTTGTTTGCACTTTGAGTCTTTTTTGTTGATGAGTCAAAACTTCCCTGATTTATTTGAATTTTGAATTGTTTTCGTTATTGAGTCCCTGATTTTCGTACAACGTTTGCGACGTATCAATTGAAATTTGCAACATTTATCCCTATGTGCTGTTGAGTAGGATCAACAAAAGAGAAGAATATTTATTTTTCAGGAGACTTAATAAAATAACATCTCATATTGAGTGTGTCCTCAATTATTTTACAAATGATATAACAAATGAATCAATGAAAGCAGATTTTTTTTTAAATAGATCGGCCAACGGTCAATAATTTATTATTCTATATATTTTTGAGCTCGCTTATAATTAAATGGACTACGATTCTCTTAACTGAGACTTATTTTCGAAATAGTCAAACATGCATATTCTGATTAAAAAACATTAATTGAAAGGAAAAAACATAGAAACACAGCCTCTTTTTTTTTAATCTGATTTCTTAACTGAAATTAAGATGCTACATGAGCAGCTTGTATAAATCAATCTAATCTCGCAGTGTATCAAACAGAGAGACGCATTATCCAGATGTCTACTTGAAATGCTAATGTGAATCATCAAATGATAGTCAGAGGCTTTATATGAGTTTCAAGTTATTTTTGAACTTTTGGGAGGTCAAGTTGCAAGACTCTTTCTGGTTTAACTTGGGAGTCACATAGTTTTCAAAGGTGTTAACCAATTTACTCGCTGAGTTTGAGAAAGACTTGGAGAAATGAAAATCGTGGCAGGAATTTAAGAAGATGGAGACTTATAAAATGCATACTTTTTATGAGAAGTTTGGTATAGAAATTTAGAGAAATCCGGATAAAAATTTAAAAAAATAAAGAAAGAAATCAAAATGAAAACAATTTTTATGCAATTAATTGAAGAGATTAATTTGCTATTTTGATGTTTTGTTGATATTTGATGTTATATACACTTTTAATTAACTTGAATTTTTTCATGTTTACAAGGATGGAATTAGTAATAGTTTCCTTACTTCCTGATTTACTAGTGTGTTTAAAAATTGCTCATTTGTGTATTATGGATGTCATTACATTAGTTTAATATTTTAAAAATAATCAATCTATTGATTAATTTAACTGTAAAATTCGACGTTAAACGAACCAAACTAAACTCAAAGTATATTACAGCAATAAGTTATAAAGTGAATACTAATAGAATAAAAATTATAAAGTGATTAAAGGAAAAATTCTACTTTTAGCTCAATAATAAAAGTGTATTTCAAAATCATATTTTACAGTTAAACCTTTTTTTTTAGTTAAATGCACACACAAGGTGATTAGAAGAGAAATACTTAAAGTAGTTTCTACATACACTGAGTTCTGAAATTTATAACAAACTGTACCCTACTAAACCTTTTACTAGAAACTAGCCTTCGTTAAGAAAGTAAAAAAGTGACACAGTTTGAATGGGGCACATGAAATATGAGTCGATATATATGAAATGAAAAAAATGTCCATGTCTCTACATTATAATGTACAGTAGATCCTCATCTCCTTATTGAATGCCTTCATATTAATTACCAGAGCTCGTATCATTTCCAGACTCTCTTTATATTTCAAAAATTGATTGGTAAAGACCCATACATTTTCTATTTTTAAAATTTAGGCCCATTCAACTCAAAATTTAAAATTACAGTGAAACTGGAGTTATCCTGTATCAATCATATTTGAGACAGGATACCCAACTTACTGTTTCTTAGGCTAAAAAATCCCTGTGCTAAATGAAATCAGAGAAAACCTCTTCATTTACAACTGCAGGTAGAGGATAAGTTTGACATGTGAGCATGATCCCATTCACATCTCATTAATGTCAGGATTATAAACTACGCTAGATTTTATGTACATCAAAATCATATGCATAATAAATTTTCTATGAGAGAGATTTTGAATTTGCAATCTTTCGTAAATATGGCTGAGAATTTGCTGCAATGCATCGATCATTTAGCTCGTTTCAGTCATATGGTGGAAACGTTACAGGAGTTATATCTAGAGAGAATGGTAAATGGAAATTCTTAATAGCTTGACGTCCCTCTTGCTGGCAGCAAGATCTTTTGCATTAATAGCACATCCGTTTTTCGATCTTATTTCCAAATATCTTGATGCATATTTACTTTTCAAGCATTTTTATTTCACTTGTCATGTTTTATGTCTGTAAGGTTGGAATTTTATAATCGATTTTTTACTCACTTCCTCATGTACAAGAGTTACGAAATTTTATATATTTATTGAATCCATATGATAATAGAATATTTTCATATCTTTTTCGTTCTTAATTATCAATTAATGTATTAATTTAGCTAAAAATCGATTTAATAGAGGTAGTGACATTTGGAACTCTTGGAGTTAATAAAATATTAATTTTCTAGATTCCTTGATGCATATAATCATAATTTATGATATATATCCTATAATAAAACAACAACAACACCAAAAAAAGAAAATAACAAAATTATAAAGTTTTGAAAACACTTATTAGTATAGCAAAAAATAGGAAATAAATTTTTTTGCCAAAAATATAGCAGTATCATAAAGAAAATAAGATGCAACAAAAATTCTGCATAGTCATTAAAAACTAAAATGTATTATAAATACGATTAAAATTCCAGTTTACTTAGAATATTCCTCTCAGAAAACTCATGGTATTACGCCTTTGTTTTGATGTACATATTCCTGACAAAAAATAATTACAGAAAAATGAAGAATATTATGATAAGGTAAGAATTAAAATATTTATTTTCAAAATAGGAAAATTACTAAAGCGCATTTGAATATTTAATATTGGAAGAGAATATTAAATATATATTCCAATAAAATAGTAAATACAGATTATATGAGAATTATAATATTTATTCTTAGTTATCTAGAATGATAGTAGGATACAATTTTCTTCACGATCAAATTTTCTATAACTGTATAACTTTTAATGATCGTGTTCGATTCCCTGATAAGGTGTAGGTGTTTGGCGTCATTTTTTAAGCGATAATGATTGCAAGAAATAAAGACTAAAAACTAGAAATAATGAAGATGAAGGATAAAAATCTTCTATTAATGCAATAAAAAGGAATAATAACTTTTAATATTTATTTGTATTTTAAATTTTCAAAGAAAATGCTTAGAATGGAAGAGAAATTTGTTACTTTATTTTGAAATAATTGCTCTTTAGAAGATGCGTTATCCAGCGAAATTCGGGTAATAATGCAACATTTAAACATAGGAACAACATTTTAGATTCTTGATTTACGCAAATTACACTAAGAACAAATTAAAAAACGTGTGTTGATTTATATTAGCAGTTAATAGAACAGATTAAAATTATTATCATAAAATATTCAAGAATATTTATTAAAGGAATAAAACTGCATGGTTTTTACTGTGCAATATTTTTTATACTTTACTTCAGTACTTACTTTTATTTATTTCACTTATTTTTTGTTTTAAGTGTAGATTTATGTTATGGCTCATTGAAAGAATCGCTTGCTTTTCTTATTTTAATTTTTTTGGTTAAGAATCAGATTTAAAAGCAATAGAATGACTTGTTTTAACTTTTTAAAAATGGCAAAATCCTTCTAATTTTTAATTAACTCGCATTGTAATATAATTTGTAGAGCTGAAAAGGCGGGAACATTTTCAAAGAATTAAACCCAGTAAAGAAAGCAGTTTCTAACCAAATATTAATCTAGATTCGTATTCAAATTTACGAAAACTTTTGAAAAAGTAGCTTTCTTCAAATCGATTGATAAAACAAAAAAGCAGATATCAATAGTTGACTTGAAAAATTAAATGTAAGTGATAAAAAGTTCTTTTGTTTATGATTGGACAAAAAGGATTTGGAAAAACTTTTCGAATTGTAAGATGTCCGTTAATTTATTTCTAAAAAAATTATAATATCCGCTGCCTTTCATTGAAAAAAATCTATAAATTCAGTAAAGAGGATAAAAAAATCCAATATTTTTTGAATATAAATAAAACTTATCTTCAGCGATTAAATAAAATATTTTTTTTAAATTTTTTAAAAAGAATTTCTTCTAAAATTAAAGTATTGGCTTAAAATTGTTGCCTTCTTCCCTTATTTTTTTGTTTCCTTTCGAAAAGAAACCTCTGACATTCTACATTTTTTTGAAGCGAATAAATTGAAATAATATTAACGGAAAAGCGAATTTGACTTTTGTTTTGAATTGGTGAAAAATGATACATTCCAAATTCAAGAATTCTTAAAATAAAATTATTTTAAAAAGTATCTGATTGCCGATTACATACTTTTTTCTTTTGTTGCTAGAGAATATTTCTAAACAAGTTTCTAAAGTTAGGCATAGGTATATAATTTTAAATGGAAAAAATGTTCTAAATAACTTAAAGTATTATATTTTATATTGATTGAATAATTAAATGTAATTAATGTATTGTCACGATCAGCTGCTGAAAAAATTTAAGAAATTAAACCTTTATATCTCTAATAAAATACTTTTGACTTTCTGAACTTTTCTCTTAAAAACAAATCCCACTCTTCAGCGACTCAATCGATTTATGGAGCTTTTAATATCTATACTTTACATATGTTAATGTTCAACTCAAAGAAGATCCATTTATCAACATAGAGCACTTCCGGATGGCTGACATTAATTGGTATAAAATATAGAAATCAAAATTTCATAATTCGGCCAGTTTTCGTTACTGAAGAATGGATTTAAAAAAATGTTTTACTGATTAAAAATAATAAGACAGAGGGGGATTATATAAAAATTTAATCTTCGTCATTTTTTAGTGGTTTATTTCTTGATTTAAAAAATATAAATTATGTGTCAAATTATTTTCATTTGTAACTGTCTATCTATCTTAAATGGTTTTAAAATTAGATACTAGGCCACAGTTTGATTGAATGCTCTGTCTAACAGAAATTTATGTGAGAAAATGAGATGAGGTGTGAAGCACAAACAAGGCTCTTACCTTTATGTATACGAAAAGAAAGTATAGTAATCGTATACACACACAAAAGAAATTGATCTTAACGTGATGACTTTGATTTGAGTCCAACTCCCAAAAACGCATTTTAGTCTGTCTCTTTAAGAACGCAGCTAACAAAAAAAGTAATGAGTAAAAGGATGGAATTTGTGCATTTCTAATAAATTTTGAATGAAATTCGTCAAATCATGCATATGACCATGATAATACAGTCAGCTTGATGGAAACAAATTCCTATGATTTTATCAGTAAAATGGCAGATCGACATTAAATTTTAGATCAGATCAACCAACAGGTTAGTTCGTTGTAGGCCAATTTTCTCGTAAATTCAAAGTCTCGAAAAGCAAAAAGAATGAAGTTTGATATTTGGTCTTGATATCAAAAGTGTAGAACCGGATCGAAATTTGTATTCAGGCAATAAAATGATGTATTTCTTCACTTTTTTTCTATAAAGATTTTTTCATCTCTTTTCAGTTCACCTTCAAAATGAGGTAAGAATTTATATCGAACGAAGATGATTTTTTAATATACTGTCCGGGAATCAGATATTTAGCAGTTGATCGTTTACTGAAATTTCACATTTTATTATTAAATAGATGTTTGTTTAATGTTGTGCCATGATTTATATCACCTGGTCAAGCATAACTGAACAAATGCATGAGTCAAGGAGTCATGATATCGAGGGAATAGAACAGCCTCTTTTGATCAATAGAAGTAGATCAATAGAAAATAGATCTGTAGAAATATGACTTTAACTGGAGTTTGTGGAAGTAGACTACTTCCACACGACTCTCTTCCCATTTCCAAGGACATTTTGAGACAACTGGTCTACATTTTTATTTCACTTGGGGTAAAGCCTCCAATAGCCAGCTCGATTTCAGTGAGCTATGCAAACTAACAACAGTTAAAGTATAGAGATCTTCAAACTTTTGAATAATGCTGATTAAGAGGATAGCCTGATGATAAATGTCAGCAGTTTTTTTTAAAGTGGTTATAAATTTACTTGTTCAAAAATAAGAGAATTTGTAAATTTTTTCGACTATTTCAAAGACTAATGGGCATATTTCAGCCAAATCTCTCCTTTCAAAGGAATTGAAAAACGGAAAGAAGAAAACGAATCGTGTTTTGAAATATATTTTCTTGAGACTCTATGTTTGTCGCTCGTAAAACATTAGTTTGTAAATTTCAAGCTAAGAAATGGTGTTGGGATTTTTTTGTATTGTGAAATGTTAATAATTGTTTGTATTGTTTACTTTAAACTTAAGTATCACTGATTAACCATTAAATATCAAGCAGTTAACCATTTATAAGCTTGGAAAGGTAAACAAGCCTACTACTAACATCTACGCATACAATGACATGTTCGATTTGTGTATTGAATGGCTATTGGAAGTTTTCCTAGCTTTTCTCAAAGTGAAATACAAATGTGGTCTAGTTTCGGACATGAATCATGTGGGAAGGCAACTTCGGACGTGAATCATGTAGGAAGACCACTTTAATTAACTGAGAATGCCATATTTCTTTATCATGCGTTTTTGTTTCAAGGGCTTGGCTAAATGTTGACAAGTGTGAATAGAATCATCACGTTTTTTTTTATTCATCTGGAAACTTCACTAAATGTATTAAGTATTTTTAGATTATGTACAAAATATGAGACACTTTAACAGATAAAACTGTCAATTTAAAGTCAAATTCAAAAGACTTATTTATTGACAGAACTACTGGAATTGACAAAGATACTCGCAAAACATGATTTAAAGATTCCAGGAGAAGCAAATACTATTTGTATTTCGTTTCCAAAAGGACTCTGCAAGGCTGGTCTAAATCTTTCTCGCTTATTCAAAGCCCACTCGTATCAATAATCTCTAATGGAGACTCATTTAAGCGAAACGGTCGAAAGTTGTCTTTGATGGCTTCATTCTTCCTAATGGGCAGTGTAAAGCAAGGGATAAAATTTGCTCGGATTCAAATCTACCATTTTCTCATTACTATTGAGCAGTGTTCAGTACAATTTGTAATTACTATTCATTTGAAAAGGATTTCGGATACTCAGTGTCTTTGGTCATTTGATATAGAGGATTCCATTGAAATTCTTATCCAGTAAAGATAATTTTGATTAACTTCTTAGAAATTAATACGATTGTGATAATTATTAATGTGGAGATTAGATTTTCATCAAATGCATCATAAGTTTAAGGGAACAACTTTTATGACGACAGTATTTCATTTCTATTTTACAGTATTCGGAATATACAAAGCGAAAGTATTACAATCGTCGAAAATTTCGTACTCGATATTTTGACCAATTTCCATGTTTTAGACTTCCAAGAGACCGAAAATACATTTTCGGAGCTATGCTTGTCTTTCTATAAAAATAATACCTTCAAATGTAAAATGAATGAAATGTGAAATGTAGTTTGTATATTAAAATTATAGATTTTTGTCGAATTTAATCTGTAATTAAGCAATGAAAAGTTAGTCTGATCATTCGTAAACGCGTAAGTGAAGGCGATTATTCAAAATTTTATTTATTTAAATGGTTGATATCTGCTATATCAGGTTTTTTTAATGGGATTCTATATTTGAATCAAATTTTACGCCAAATACGTCACTTGGTTATTTGCCTCTTGGTATTTCTCTTCTTGAGTATGAGCACGAATTAACTCAAAAATGCACAGAAATAGGTAAATGAATTTTGATTTATAAATTTTACACCAATATCATAGATGGGTGTCTAATTTTAGACCAAAATAAGTGTCCCTATGTACGTGAAGACTATAACTAATAAAACTAGAAAACTGTCGAAGTGAAGTTTGGCATATAATATTGATACCAAAATTCTAAATGTGTATTGAATTTTGAATTTAGTTGATCAAAGAGAAGAAGCTCAAATTGGGTTCTCATCACTATAGAAGTAACCAAATACAAAATGCAGCAGATTGTCAAATATCCGAGACGGTTGAGAAGATGCTGGTGAATTTTGACTGGCATTCTGAATTGTTTGCCGAAAGTTCATTTCAGTGAACAATTTTTGTATTTGTTAGCTAACAGTATGTTTGCTATAAGTTAACCACAAATGACTTTTTTTGTGACGGTCTAGATATTAAATTCAATTCATTTGAAATATCTGAAAGGCAAAAACACAAGGGGAAAATCCATATAACAAACATGGTGTTCAGCCACATAGATAAAGGTCAGTTGCAAATAACAACACGAGTAGGGAAATTTTGTAACAACAAGGATTAGTTATAAAATGTACCATGTATCTTTCCCGCCCAGGCACGAGCTCCAGTCAGAGACACTCCCCTCATCGGACTGAATGGGGCTAATATAATATTGCTATACCCTCCAAGGGAGCGATGGGAGCGATTTCTCATCCCCATATTTGAGATATATATATATATATAAATTTTAAAAATGTTCTTTTATTTTTTTTAGTATAGAAAAAAAGAAGTGGGTTGTATATTATTTGCAAAGATTGTTTAAAACGCTTAAATGACTAAAAGAATGGTTATCTTTGAAACAAAATACGGTAAAAAAATAAGGTCTTATTTTCCTATTACATTCAAATGCTTTTTGTTTTTTTTCGTTTGCGAAAATTTATTCAAAATAATCTTTTAGTTATTTATTTTTTATATTTTAGCATATAAAAACCTTTCTTGAACGGCTTTTTTTCTTTTATCTGGTGTCTATGTTATAAATATTTGTTTATTTTTGAGACGAACTAAATTCCTGTGCAACAGTATTATACGAATGAAACTAACAATATAAGAAAACATTAGGATAAAAATAGGATAGAATGTTTTCAATAGTTGAAATTGAGAAATTCTGGAAGAAGTGTGTAAAAGAGGGAGTAAGACGGGAAGGCAAAACTGGTATATTTAAAGGCAAATGTTATCAAAAATTGTTGTTGCGAGATAATGGTATTTTGTAGTTCATAACAGAATTCTTTATTTGCATTTAATATTAGCTCTTTGGAATTCTGTAAGCATTTGTTGCATGGTTATTTATTTATTATATTCTGTTGTTTAAGTTTAATCATAGCCCTTTGTAATTCTGTAAGCATTGATTACATTGTTATTTATTTATTATGTTCTGTTGTTTAACTGTTGCTATACAGCGATGCCAATAGAGTATTATAATAATTTCTGAAACTCCCAATGAGCCAATTGCTTCTAATGAAGTTTTTATTAAACATGAGAGGCGCTATATGATTATAAAATTGAGAAAATATGGATTAAAAGATTCCATTATATTTACAATAATAAATGATGAAATATGTAAATGACGAAAGGGTATAGAATGTTAAAAATATTTTTTGAATACATTTTTATCAATGCGCATTCCTTTTAACATATAAACTATTTTTCTTATTAAAATTCTGGAGGACAAAACAAAATCTTAAAAGCATGATCTGCTGAAAACAATACTGTAAGGAAATGAATCCATTACTTTAATTACTTTAAAAATACTTTTACTTACTTTAATTACTTCAAAAATAATTGACAACAAATAATCCGTATTTGTGCTTTGAAGAACCATTCTAACAATCTCCTGTAAGCGTTTCATCATCTTCGTCATGTAAAGAAAATGAACAACGTTTCTACAACTATGGACATTCCCCTCCCCAATTTGAATTGTTGCATTGGTCTTTTTCTCATCAACTGTCAAATTGAGAAATCGACCTTTCCAAAGAATTGCAGAAATATTTCACCAAGAGGCATTCTCTTGTTTGAACAAATAAAGATTTCTTCTAGAATATCATCTTCCTCATCACTGTTGAATAAAACTTGCCGTCTTAATTTCTTCGAATCGAAAGACTAAACTTTTATACTCAATGAGCTTTCGAAGGATATTATAACTTTTAAATTCCTTTCCACAGATTATTTGTAATTAAACAACAATAGAGACAGCTCATTGCAACATTGCGTCATCATAATTTTGATACTTGTGACTTCCCAACTTGGCTCTAATGCATCTTGGCTTCTTATATATTTGTAAAAGGAAACGAAAACACAAAATTAAAAAAAATATATGCAAAAATTTGAGAAAAAGACAAAATCTATATTGGTAAAGGTTCAACCATTTTTGCACAGATTTTTCTTGCAACTTTGTCAAGTTATACTAATAAAACCAAACATAACATAAAATTGAAATAAAAAATGACCCTGAAATGGACTTATATATTGATTTAAGCAAATGTAGTTTTTACTTAAGTTTGGATGAATATGCTGTTCAAATTCCTTAACTTGACTCTCAAAATATTTATTCAACTGGTTGAAAACAAAAGCTCTGATTAAAACTTTCTAACTACTTATAAGGGTAGAAACTTTCAAAATGTCTTCTCTGTGCGATGGAATCATTGAAAACATGAACCCTTGGTTGGAGAAATCAGCAGGGAATCAAACAGTCCAAAATTTATCTCATCTTACGGTACTTTAGTAAATTGAGAACAAATTGATATAAACGATTCTGGAAAAGCATTTTTGAATGAATCAGTACTGTTAGTTTGGTTAATTATATTGTATCTTTTTTACTTCTTCGTATACGAAAAATAGAGGAAGTACTGCAGAGGAAGGGGAAAAAAAAAAATCAAACTCGAGATTTTAAAGAATCTCCTCGTTTCAGACCTCACAGAGTTCGAAAAATACATTTTTGGCATTATATCTGTCTATCTGTTTCTTAGACAGTCAGTCTGTGAGTATCGTAACTCAAAAATACTTTTAGCTCGATGGCTGAAATTTGGTTTATAAAATTACAATCAGATTTCTAGATTTCTGTCATATTTTGTACGAAATGCATTATGAGTTGTTTCCAGAATAGTCGGGAAGTTAATTAATTATTTATTTAACTGATTCCTTTTACTGAAAAATTTGCTTTAAAATTTCGCTGCCAACGTGTTAACCTTGCAGAATTTTAAACTGGATAAGGGACGCTATCTGAAAGTCTGTCTCTCTGGTTGTTTGAGTTCAAGTGAACTCGATAACTACAAAATGCAAATAGCTAGGTGTATAAGACTTGGTACACAGTTTTATCATCTAAAATGTAGATACTTAAATTTTGAACAAAAACTGTCAAACAATTGATCATCTCTCAGCCTGTACTTTCGCATGCAATGACTTAAATCAGTGAAGTTCCGTATGTTATCGTTTGATTACAGTTGTGTCAAATTTTGGTGTCAATGGGCCGGTATGACCAAATATATTAAATTCAGTATATGATTTTATGACCTCAAGTGTAGTTCTTCCGTGTTAATTTTTTATTACAGTTTTTGTGAAAAACGCGTCTTATGCTCAGATTCGATTAAGCGCATGCCAGGAGTTAATCATCAGAGCGATAAATCGATAGATTCAATAAAAATACTAAAGGTATTTCATAACGACTATACATCAATGCCAAGTCTGGGATCACACCTTCATTAGACAGCATGTGGGAAAGTTTTGAGAAGACTACAAGCGCTGGTTTAAATTTTTATTTAGAATGAAAAAAAAGTTGATCCAACTCCACACACTGTTGTTGAAGTAGGAACGCATTCAATTTATGCAACATAGATGCAGATCATCCACCATTCGAAAAAAATAATACACACTAAAGTACCTTCTGAGACTCTCTTAGATAATAAATACCCTAAGCCGATGCAACTTAATAAAATCTCTCTTCCGATATTTGAATTCGTTATTTATCCAGAGATTGAGTAAATGAGATTAAAATAGACTAACGTCAAATACAAAACAGAAATTTAGCTGGAATACAATAAATGATAGAAAGATAATGATACAAAGGATATTTATAATGAAACAAAGTATATTATATGATACTTTGCATCGTTATAATGATACAAAGTTCCATTATAATTATGCATTGTATCATTTTAATGAAACAAAGTATAATTATAATTATACAAAGTATCATGTAATAGACTTTGTTTCATCTTAATGCTACAAAGTATCTTTTTATCAAGATACTTTGCATTTATTGCTTTCCAGCCAAATTATATATATCTGAAGCTAATCTAATTTAATACCTTTTATTCAACCTCGGGATAAATAGCGAACTCAAATATCTGAAGAAAGAAGAGAGATTTTGTTAAGCTGCATAGGCTTAGGATATTACCTAGAGTGAAGTTTCATAATGCACTTAAGATGTTTAAATGCGTATTCTTTTTTTCAAAGGAAGGCTGCTCCTCATCTATGTTGCAGAGATTTCAATCCAAACAACAGCGCGAAGATATTTTTTCTTTCTAAATTGTAATGTAAATCAGTGGGAGTGGTCTACCCCAAACTTGCTCTTACTATGTCTAGTGGAGTGCAATAGCAACGAAATTTAACCTTTGTATTGAATGAAACATTTTTACTGGATCTATCGCGTCATACTTGACAATTTTTTTTGGCTTAGGAGTTATAGTATCGGAAAATCAAATTCGTGTTTTAGACGAGTTTTTCTCAACCTACTGAAACGATACTTCGACACTTGTAGTCAAAAAATCTCATACCAAATTTGATATATTCATTGCAATTTTGAATCTACGTGTTTCTGAAATAACAGACCGATAGACAGTTACCACAGATTTGGCTCAATATTTGATAAATAGATGTTAAATCTGTGACCGATCTCATCTATCTCAGTTATCCTGTGGACTTATATTCGAATGACTGGACAGACGGAATTTCTCTGAACAAAGTATCTTATAAGATAGTTTGTTTCATTATAATGATATAAAGTATCATAAGAAACTTTTAAAATGAACGGGTTTGTGGAGAAATCGACCTTTATTTCATGAAAAATAAGGTTTCGAGTTTCATGAAAAACAGGGAATGAGGTTTCCTATTTAATACGTAGATTAATTCAATTAATTTAATTCTGGTACAAAAGATATGAATTTCCTTTTTGTTACCAAGTCTATCTCCTACTTCTGTCTGAAAACAATTAATATTAACTTTAAGTTGGCCATTCTTTTTTAGTATTGATATATAAGCAAATTGTTGAGAATGAGACTGATTAAAAAAGAATTTAACAAAATATAATTTATTAGATAAAGGTAATGTTACCTATTAATTAGATTAGTTAATATTAATTTGACAAATCATAAAACTACCTTATAGTTTGATGGAAGAAAAAGAAATATCAAGGTTTTTGTTTCATCAAAAATTTGCTAGGAGATTCTGACAACTTTCTTTTCAGCTTAAAATATTAACACGTTACTATCTCTAAATAATAAACGTAATTAATTTGATTGCAAAGATTGCATATCAAGTGGTCAAAGTGCTGAGTATTAAATTTATTTTATACTATGAAGAAATAGCAGCTCTAACTAGCGATGGTAGAATAGCTTGCAATGAGCATTTAGAAATTTATTTGTTGGCAAGTATATTTCGTTCTGCTTTAGAAGAGGTAAAGTAAACCCCAAATTTTATCAGGTTCGAAAAAGATTATTTATATTAAATTCCTTTATGGAATTTAAAATTATTCTTAATTACATTTTATTTATTAATTTAATCTCTGAAGTTTCATATATTTATTTACTAAAGCTTCGTTCATCTTTTAAAATACCATTTGTCACTTCAAAACGATTTTTTATTTTAACTATAGAAATGGCAAAAACCTATCAAAATTCTAAATTTATATACAAGTAATGTTTGCAATGCAAATTGAAATTTTTCAAAAGTTATTTCTCTTTAAGAAAGAAATTCAGAAGCATGATTCATTTATCTAGCTTTTTTCCACAGGAAAAATGGAATTTTCAAAATTTGCTATATTAGAAAAGATGTTTAAACCATGTATTTTTAAATTTATAAAATTCATGCAAAGAAATAATATCACGACTCTTTATCAATTTAATAGCGAATAATTTTTTTATATTAAGATTACATGAAGTAAAATGAATATTTGATTAATAAAAAGAGAAACTCAATTTTAATTTGAACTTTTGGAATCGATTAAATTTTTTTACTTTCTCATATACGATTTATAAAAGAAGTATTATTGTCATCAAAAGATTCAAACGAGATTTACGAATTTCCACGTTTCAGACCTTTCTGAGTCCGAAAAGCACATTTTTAGTATTACAGGGTAAGCAAGAAATAATTTACCCACTTCAGAGGGCTCTAAAATGCGTTCTAAATGAAATAAAATTTGAACAACAGATTATTGAGATGATGCGCTTTACATTTATTAAATAAAAATAAAAAATAGTACACAAATTCACCGTTAGGTGGCTTTTTAATACATATAAAACTATTTAATGTGGTTTATAATCGTTAAATAAAATAAAATTAAAATTGCTCAATATGCCCTCTTTCATTTTCAACAATATGCTCTAATCGGAGAACCCTATTTTCTATAGATGACCGGAGTGAGTCTGCCGGAATATTAAGTTGTGTCCATCCAAATTGTGGCCACCATTCGAGCAAGGAACTGAAGTGCAAAAGTTTTACGGACCTCTAAGTCCCCGTCCTGCAACAGATGTACAGACTCGATTGTGTATGGATAAGAATGCAAAATCTGCCGTACGATTCTTGGTACAGTTGAGTACGGCATATCCAGAACACGGGAAACAACTAGCAAACTCACACTATTATGTGGCGACTGACTGCTGCCTTCAACAAGTGCGTTCGCAACATTTTCGACGCTGGAAGACGGGATTTTATTTCGTCCTCCACCTGAAAGAATGCGAAGTTGCGCAGTTTTTTCAAATTTCTGCATCATCTTGCTTAGGAAACCTAGAGACATTGAACCTCTTCGTATCTGCTTTTTACGACGAAATTCATTTAGATCTGCAACGGAGTTTTGTTGGTCCTGATAGAACAATTTCATCAGTAGTGTTTTCTCTTGCAACTTAGACAGGACGAACATACAACACACACAACACCGCTTCATGCCACTGCAACTATAACCCTCTGGTTATTTAAACAGCGTAATGAACATGAAAGGGGAGAGACATGGAAAGACGCTCCTGTTCTATCCATCCCTGTGACTATTGTTCAACGTCTGACATTTATTGATCGAAATTTGGTTTGAGGATTTTAATATTGCATAAAAGAAAGCCGAAAGCAATGAGTTGTTTGAATTAAAAGTGGGAAGTAGCTTTGGCTTATAAAGCAAACCATCAGAGATAAATTGAAAACTTATGCTAATTTACATAAACAGACTTACAGTTTGTTTGTGATAACAAAATTCAGAAAAAAAAATTAAAAAATTAACAAAAATTATAAATGAGGACAGAAAAAAAAGAACAGCACAATAAATATACAAATACAAATAAATGCTATGTACAAACACAAAAATAACAGAAAATTAATATATAGATGCATAGTACTACTCTTGGGAATAGAGTTCTTGAAATATAAATAGATCTTGATTTTCTTCGAGATGACGAATCATTCTCTGAATTTTCATCCTGCATCCTTTTGAGGAGGCAACATTACGGAACCAAACTCGTTCTAGTTCAGATGTTGGCTTGGTCATATGGAAGGAAGAAGTCAGCATACATTCTGTTGCGTAGTATGCATGCATGCCGAACAGAGAAGAAACTAATGTTCGTGCAGAATCCGCCTTATTTTTATCCAAAGAAAAATGGTAATAGACATGTGCTGTAACGCAAATTATGTTTCACATTTTCAATATATGCAAATAAATGCCATTTGTGTTACAGCGCCATCTGTTGTAAATTTTTGTAGTAATTTTTTTAAATTAATAAATATAAAGCGCATTATCTGAATAATCTGTAGTTCAAATTTTATCTGTTTTGGACCTATAGAACGCATTTTAGAGCCGTCTGAAGTGGGCTACTTATTTCTTGCTAACCCTGTATGTTTGTCTATATGTCAGTCAGTCTGTGAACACGATAACTTACGCTTTGACCTAGATTGCTAAAATTTGGTATATGAAATAAATCCCATATTTGCAGATTTCTATCAAATTTTAAAACGAAATCTATTCACAGGAAGTCTTTATGTATGTTTGAGTACAAGTGAACTCGATAACTGCAAATTGCAAAGAGCTAGACATAAAATTTGGTATGCAGGTTTAACATTTAAAATATAGATTCCTTTCAAATTTTGAATCAAATTCTTTAGATGGATGATCGTATGTCGATCTGTTCTTCCTCATGAGCAAAAATGCAATAATTAATGAATCCAATTACTTAATTAAATTAATCAATCTAATTTACAGACAAAGCGAAGTTAAGTTCACCTAACCCACAGGCAAGATGAATCATTCATGGAATCTGTTTTTAAGTACAGGAATTTACAGTCCCAAAGTTAAGACTCCTTTACCGAGGCCAAACAATCAAAGGGGAAGTTAATACATTTTGAAATGAGCTGCAAATACTATTTTGGAATCGAGTCACGCAAGCTTTCTTTAATAATATCACATTATGCTACATCTTTAAAAAGATTTCGGAACTTACATTTTTTATGGTAGAAAGAACGTATATGGAAATTATTTATCATTAATGTAAATTATTTAACCATTACCATACCTGCTCAGTTATACATTTTGTCATCTTTTTATGCAAAGAGGTAAATGCGGATTGAAAATCTCCTTTTAACAGTGACCCCGCTAGTGTCTGCTTTTCTGCTCGCTGTACTTCTTCGGAACTTGAAAATCGTTCTCCCTTAACCAAATTCTTTATTCGAGGAAAAAGTCACATAATGAAAGATAAGGTGAATATGATATTTGTAGCACGATTAGAATATGATGTTTGGACAGATAAGTTGACACTAAGACATATCCATTTCGTCTCAGCTCACTGCACTTCTTCAGAACTTGGAAATCATTCATTCGAAGAAAAAAAATCAGATGGGCATATTCAGGTGAATAAGCTAGTTGTAAAAATTTTGGAATGTGTTGGTTTAACATCTCATTCAGCTTTCTAAAGATCTGATCGTTTGCAACTTACCAAATCATGTAGATGTTAGCACTTTAAGTTATGATGACAATATTTTTCTGATAAGCATTTTCGTTGACAACGACAATTTATTCAACCATTTTGGATACTGATAGCTAGCCTCACATCTCTTTATTAAAAAGAAGTCTTTTCGATGTGACTCACTCTAGTGCTTCCCTGGAAGCTAATTTAATGAGAAAAGATTATTCTGGCAAAATGGACACTTCTTGACATGTTTATCGTGGATTGTAATCAGGAGAGACGCTGAACTGGACGAAACTAGTTTCTTAGTTGAATGGGAAATGGAATACATTATTTATATTTCTAAAATGAATTCTTTGAGTGTAGTAATATATTTGCACCATCATATTTATATAATAAAAGATGTTATTTTAAACAAAAGCTTAAATAATTTTCTCGATTTTAAATTTTGAAAAAAAGCTGAAACTCTTTTTGTCTCATATAGGAAACTGAGAAATACATTTTTTATTCCAGACTGGGTTGCGATGTTTTCAAATGTCCAAATTTATTACTATGCTTCATTTACTGAAACGACTTAGCAAGATTACTTTATAGAATTTATATAAAAATATGTTTTGTAATTTTACTTTTATAAATTATTCCTTATTCGGGCTTGGTTTCGCAATAATTTATTATTTCTCTGATTTGGATCCAAGTTTTTACTTTTGCGTCTGTAGTGCTATTTTAATTTAAATTTTCAGCTAAAAAGCCATTTCATCTAGAAGGTGTGAGGTGCTGTATATACAGCCTACTATTCTAAAGTAAAAATAATTTTCAAAAATATTCAGATATGTCAAGAAAAAATTATGTAATGATATGAATTACGTTAAACCGAGATAAATGATTGATGATCTTAAAAATCAAGTATAAAAAGCTTGGGTAAGATGAAGTTTGATTTCCTCCTCTGAAAAGTAGAGTTTTCGAATTTGGCACAGTTCTCTTAAAGTCAGAGATTAATTGATCCCGGTGTGGGTATGTAAATTCAATAAAGACGTTTAATCAGCATTTCATAATTTTTTTAAGGGGAAAGAGTTTCTATTCATCTTAATAATTTCTCATTTACTATGCATGCATTGAACGAAAAAATGAAAAAAAAACTTTTTCGAATGAAATAACCATAATGAAAATATGATACATATTAATCAAAATATGTATACATCGATCAAAAATAAAAAAAATGAGTCCATTTAGTTTTGTAATGAAAGGCCAATAACAGAAGCAGCAGTCGTAATGGAAAGATGACCAAGAAAATAATAAAAAATGTTAGTATTTACAGAAAAAAATCACAGGAATTGTTCTTTCCATAGATAAACATCAATTTTTTTTTCCAAGATAAATAGAAAGATATTAACGAAAACTAGAATTGCTTTCATTTCATTTCCTTTTTCGGAAGTCTTTTATAAATATAATTGCATTTCAATTTAGCATTAATAGAATCGATTGGTTTTTATTATCATTATTAACTTTTATTATTATAATCCCGTATGCACAGTAATAAAATCGAAACAGCATACCCAATGATTAAAAATAAACAGAAATAAACTTTAACAGGAACCAACCGTAGAGAATTTTGAATTGTACTTTGACAATTGAAGAATTAAAGAAAAAAATATCAAAGGGAAAAAAAAGGCTGAAAAAATTAATAAATCTTTTAAATTACATTTTTAGTAGTGTACTAAAAGGCAAATTAAATTTAAAAAATCTACTTAAATTATGTTTTTTTAATTTAATTTTTAACTGGTGTTAAAAACATTACGGAAATTTGGAGTCAACTCTTTTTCACATTCATTACCAGGTGTGCTAGTCATATGGAATTAAAATTTAATTAAATTAATTGGTAAATCCATAATTAAGTAATATAAAAAATAGTAGAAATAGGAAACTTGAAAATAGTTTTTTGTCCTCCAGAGTACTGGAGTAATTCTAAAACATTAGGAAGTGAGCGTAATATTGATTATAAAACTCCCTTTTTACAAGCATGGAAATAAAAAATTGAGCCAAATAAATGTTGCTTTCAGAGACTAGAATTACATTGCTTTTGCACTCTTTTATTGCAATTAACTTTTTTCATAATTTTTAAGATAAAATTTTAAAGTCACTTCTCAAATTATTCAGAAATTTAAATTTAAATTAGAACCACATTGCTTTAAAATTTTTAGAATTTGTTTATCAATTAAACAAATAATTTTAATAAAATTTCAACTCCAGGTGTGAGGCTCCATCTGACAGTGATTTTCAGAAAAAAGATGAAATTTCAAAATTCTGTAAAATTTGAAATAATAAATTATGAAAAAGCATAAAAATGGAATTTTAAACATAAATAATTTTTTATGAGTGTACTTTAAAACGGAAAATTATTTTTAATCAAAAATATGAAAATAAAGAACTTGAGACGTTATAAAAATTATGATAACAAATTAGCTCAATAAATGTCATTTGAAAGAAAATTCTTAAAAACACTCATTATATGCTTATGTATATAATTAAAATCCTAATTTATTTAGAGTATTTTAATATTTGAAAATATGGTATTTTTATATTGTATAATAAATAATATAATTCTTTATTGTTTTAAAACGAAAATAATTATACATTACCCATTAAATTCTAATAAAGAGTAATATAATGAAAAAATAATATTATGAAAGTAACGGATGATATCGGAGGAAGGAAGTTATTTAAAGTGATAGTACAGGAAACGAAAAAGAAAAAAAAAAGCCTAAAATTAAATTTCTTATTGCATTCCTAAATAATCAGGGAGACTTTTTATTTGTATTTTCCCTTTTAATTATATGTATAAAGTATAATATGAAATACGCATAAAAAAAGAGAAAATCTGAAAAAAAAATTAAACGAATAATGCGACCAAATTACAAGCACAAACGGATTTATTTTATTATAAAATCTTTGCAAAAAGAACTTTATTTTTCATTTCAATTACTGATTTCCTTTCTTTTTTTATAATCACTCCTTTTATTTTTTTTACATTTTTATATTATGAACTATAACTATGTTTCTCTTTATTAAGTAATATTATCATTATAAAAATGAATAGAAAAGTGAACTTAGACATTTCGTATTTATCTGTTTTATTCTTATATTTATTCTTTTTAATACGTTTACCATTTTTGGAATTTTTCATAATTTTGAAGATATGTTTCCTATTTTCACGTATGATTCTCTATA
>JAPMOR010112654.1:1565398-1596045 GCA_026543865.1 Argiope aurantia | reverse complement strand
TCTGTATCTGTATCTGTATCTGTATCTGTATCTGTATCTGTATCTGTTTAATGATTATTTTATTTAAAAATCAAAATGGTTTCAAAATACACATCGAACCCTAATAAAACACAGCTAACTTGGGATACATAATGAAATAACAGTGACGGAAATATAATGCACTAATAGAAAAAGGTCGAGAAAAATTATGGAGCATGTTAGTCTAGGGACAGAAAACGTTAGGCGGGGAAAAGAAAGAAAAAAAAAAGTATGTGGAGAGATGTTAATCTCTTTCACTGGACATTGACTTTGCGGCATTAGAGCTGGGTGGGAGGTATATTTCCCCTTACGATACCATCGATTATCACTAATCCAGACTGCTGGGAAGGCACACTGGATGCATCACTTCCTTTTCTCTCCCACCCACCCCTTTTTTCTCGTGTTGTTACTTGTCTGGGGGAAGATGTTTAGAGAAATTGGAAATCGCTTTAGATGCCTTCTGGCCTTTTCAAGATATTAAAAAATATGAACAGAAGAAATCCTTCCCAACTTTCTTCTCTTTTAACATTATTTTTTTCATCGTTGCTTTTCATCCACCCTTCCCACATTTCATGTTTTGCAACGGAAGCCAGGTTATTCACTTCCGGGGGAGGAAAAGAAACGAAGAAGAAAATATGTAGGAGATTTATATCTACTTTACGTCCCGCAGGAGATTTTCGGTGTGATGTGAGGATTAATTTCACATACAAAGTTTTTCTCCATGACACTCCAGTAGGATTGAGGGGGAATAGCTTGGAGGAGGAAAAAAATCCCGCTTTTTGAAAGCAGATGGAGAGTTAGAGAACTGGCTTATGATTTTCATCACTATGTAGTCTACCTTTCTCAACACTGTGGTGAGATCGATATGGAAAACGTAAATCAACTTGACAGATATAAATATCTATTATTCATATTCAGCAATAATCTTTTGGAAAAGGCATTTATCTTATTTATCTTTGCACATCAACTTAAATAATTTACCTGATAAACAGTACTGGCTTCTGGAATTTGTGAATATTATGATTTATAGTTATAAACATATTTATTGAAATTATAGAAATTTCTTGAATATTTAGAGACTGCTGAAATTAATTAGAGAAATCCTTCGAAGCAGATACTTCAGGGACTTAAAGTTGGCAGCGAGATTTAATTAACACTGTGAGATGTTAGCATGAACGCATTTATTTTATCAACGAGATTTTTTTCATCAGCACTGAAGAGAATGACATGTTGGAGAATCACTTTTTTTTTCAAATAGCAAAAGGAGAGCAGATTATTGGTATATGATTTCCGTTACCTTCTTCAAACTATGGTGAGCTTGATTTGGGAAATGTAAATCAATTTAGTAGACTACATAAACATGAAGTAAATTTTATTTCATGTTCAAATAGATATGAATTGCCAAGAATGATATCTTTTAAAAAGCCATTCATCTAATAATTTGGCCTTATGAAAATATAGTATGTGCTTGCGGAATGTTTATGAGCAATTTGCAATAGTTAGGATAATAGTTGTGGAAATGTTTCTTGAAATAAGGAAAAACAAAACAAAACAAAGAATTGTATCTTTCCCCAAAATAATTAGGCGCCTATTACGCATATTGTGGTACGACAAAAGAGGAGCATCACATGATCATGAATTGTTCCAATAATGCCCAGTCATTGCAATTAAGCATTGGAGTTTTGTGTGTACATGTAAACTCGTGCTTTTGAATCATGTGGAAAGCAATGATTTAATTTATAGACGCACTTGACAATTCATATGGGCTTGAAAGGAGCTAACTATGCATATTCACAATGATTTAAATCTTTAGCATTTTTGGTGTGTGTAAACTCGAGTTTTAAGTCAAATAAAAATGATTAATCTTTTGTTGAATTTCTCTTTCAAACCGTAGCAATAAAAGTAATTTTTAGGTCTCTTTCAACATTCAATAGTGGAATATTTTCTTTTTTTATTAAATAATTTAAGCACTTAAATTTTTTGTATATTTTGAAGCTAAACAATTAGTTTATTCCAAACTAATGGACTGTTAAATTAGACAATTAAAATCACACGGTTTTATGTCAGACAATTTGGTGGAATAATGGACATGAAGTTATATCAAAATGATTTAATGAAATCAAATAGAAATCATATTCCAGGGGAACCAGCCTGGGTGATAATAATATATATGACTGAGGTGATAATAATATATATGACCACCTGAGGTGACAAATAATATATATAATTCGCAATATCAAATATATTTGACTAGTCGCTATTACCTCATGCCAAAGATTCTGCTTAGATGTCGAAGGATTGTGTGCCTGATACCTGCTTCCACTGAATAATGTGGATCGCCTTCGCTTGTAATATACTCATTGGTACCCATTACAGAAGCCGAGAAACTTGATTCCAAGCTCTGGTTTCTTTCGCGGCATCTGACAATGATAAAGAGACAGAGAAAGAGAGAGAGAGACAGAGAAGGAAATCCATTACAGTATAATCCTCGTATAACTTCGAAACGGGATGTAAATATGTGAACTGTTTTTAATTAACAGCACTGGATGTTACAAAAAGGATTTCGACATTTTATACAGATAAAGAAAATCGCCCGACTTTGGCGGGTTAAAACCCTTTCAAGCGATAAATGAAATAAAATTCACCATCCTATGTTCTTTTCAATATTGTAAAAAAAAAAGTAAAGCAGTATTAAGGTATATGAAAACGTTCGGGATGAATGTTTTGAAAAACTTTGCTGAAAAACTGAATATTTGCATAAAGCATCTATGAAACCAGTTAACTATATCAGTTAAATGATAAAAAGTTTTCTAAATATTGGAAAAAAAAGTTTTATTTTTTTCGCTAAAAGAACATTTAAAGCAAAAATCTTCTAGTTTCGATATTTATCAAATGATTTACTTAAACTTTTGCAGATAGAGTAAGAAATACATTATTTAGTTTTTGAACTAAAAACTAAGCTGTATTTGTCTTCATTCTATAAATATTGGGGCTCGACTGATAAGTAACACGGAATTTTCAATTTTTTCACATTGTAAAGCACTGAAGCAACAATAAAATATTTCTGTTGTTGTTGTTGTTTCCGATGGCATTTGCCATAGGCAAGCCCGCTGATTTGAAATCAACGATTTTAAGCCGAAAGGGAACGTCTCTTATTTTAGTAGCACCAACTAGGGCCAAGAGTACGACTTTGCTACTCACGCATCACATTCGCTTGCACAGCCCCTTTTTAAAGGGGGGCACATTCACACATCTCACAGATAGAACAAATGAAGGACAACCATGCCCGAACCGGGACTCGCACCCGGAACGCCCAGAACACGGGGAAGACGCCCTACCCCTATGCCAGGACGCCGGCATAAAATATTTCTAAATGAATAGATTATTTATTCTCTAGTTCAGGAACTATAGAACAAATTGAAAAATTATTATATCAAATTAGAACAAAAAATATGCACTAGATATTAATTTATGAGAATTTTCGTAAGAAAACTTTATCAAAAATTAGAATTTGAGAAAATAATGATCTAATGATATAAAATAGCATTAAAACATATGTAAATGTAAGTATAAAAATCAGTGAAACTTCTTAAAAATAGAAACGGAATTCTAACAATTTTATACATAAATTAGTTCAAACATTATAAATATTAAATAAAAAAAAAATCAGAATTTCGCAAAAAATATATTCTTCAACGTAGTGACCTACCTCAAGATTAGAATACATAATATTTAACTAAAATTCATCTATATTCGCCTATCATAATGAGATAACCGAAAGCATTGCAAACTGAATTAATATTAAATTCGTTATCTAGATAACATTTCAGAAATTGTTACCTAGAACCTTAATATCTGACCCTCAGTGGCATAACTTCATTCATGCATGTGAGAGAATCGCAAATGTTATTGAAATCTGAAAGTGGAAGTGGCCGTGTATTGATCTGAGAGATACAAATATCCGTTGAAATCTAGAATGGTTGCAAATGCCCAAGTGATATTGAAATTCGAGTCAAGTGAATTAATTCTCTAAGCATATGAATTTCTTTTGGATATTGAAAGAAATTCAAATAATTCCAAATGTTTACACATTTTAGTTATTTAGATATAAACTCATTGAGGATGACTAGTTTTTACGATTAATTGTTAAATATCAGTAATAATTTTAATGCCAGCTTCTACTAAGATGATAATAAGAATTGTTTTTATAAAAATTAAGAATTCCTATTACAAGAACATTTTTTCTAAATATATTTGTATCAATATGGATTTTTTAAACAGCGACAGAGAAAGGCTTATAACTTTTCAAATCTTTCTGGGAAGGTTAAGTTCAACATTTTGTACGTTACTCTTGTCCTAAAATTTATGACTTACATGAATTTTTGGATTTAATGACAAAAAAATAATTTGCATTCTTTAGCCTATTATAAAATAATTCAAAGTTTAAATTTCAAGAGATATCATCAATAACTCTTCGAATTATTTTAACCTTTAGATAAATATCAACATATTAGAAATAGGGCAACCCTTTTAAGAGCATTGTAGAGGAGAAATTCTTTATGTGCACTGTAAAATGCTGAAAAAATACCACACACATAAAAAAAATATTATCACAAGAAAAGAAATCTTTGATAAAATGAATCCTAGTGAAAAATCTCTGTATTTTACTAACTATTAATTAAATTGACAGCTGTGCATTTATCATTATTATTAACTTCCATTGAATTTTTATAATATACTAGCCGCCTTTGGCTACCAGCTGGTTCGCCAATATTAACGTTCGTTTAAATTTTAATAATTAAATATTTTACGCAATTCCTACTTTAATAGATTCTTCATCAAAATATTTTAAAACTTCAGATTTTGATAGTCATATAATTCACTCATAATATTATAAAGGCCTTCAGTCATAACGTAATATGTATCTCTCTAATTTTCTGTTAGCTCCCGTAGAACTTATGCTTTAAATTAAAGTGTAAGGAATTAATCTGCAATTAATATAATAATATTTTTTACTGAAACAAAGCATTTTTTCACAATATGATTACTGATAACAGAGTCACTGAGCGTTTAAACTTTATGGGCACTAAAGAATATCTTTCTTAATTTATGTAATATCTCAAGAATTTGTCAACAAAATTTTCTCAGATTCATCAGGAGCAGATCGATTAATTAACAATGTTTAATTTTAAATGCATCAAACACTAAGAAAATAAAATGAATCGTTTAAAATAATCGATCGAAAACAGGTTTAAAAAAACTACTTAAAAAACGATGTACTTAAAACTATAAGCATATACAAAAAAATTTATAACTAGCATAAATACAATTTAATTACAAAAGCATGCAACTAACCTAAAAATAATTTAAAACAAGAATCATCCGTTGATAATATTGACAACAATCAGAACACAATGCGCATGCGTGAATTTTCAACGACAGTTACGGTACGATAAAGTTAGTTTTTAATTAATAATTAAAATTCTAATTAAAAATTCAAAAAAGGCACCTTAGGTGCACATTCCCGACCTCTAAGGTATACATGTACTAAATTTGGTAGCTGTTGGTCAAATGGCCTGGCCTGTAGAGCGTCAACACACACACACACACAACACATTGAACTTTATATAAGTATAGATTTAATGGTTAATAGGTGTTATGAGTATTATGGAATTTTGTATGATTAAGATTTGATTAGATATTTACTAGGATCTGATCACATAACTTCTCCTATCGGTTATTTTTATAATATTTTTTGCGGCATTCGTTTCTTATGGCTCTTTAATGCATACTAACCAGGTCTGATATGTCTTATTGAATAAGAGTTTTTATTATTCCACAAACAAGCAAAAAATATTATGACAAGAAAAGAAACAGTTGATTAAAATGACCCTTTTAATCTTAGAGTTTAGTTTAATCTTAGTTTTTTTACTTTATTTTAATTTAAAAACATTAATTAAATTGACAATTATGCTTTTATCGTTATCGTTAGCTTCTATTAAATTTTTATAATAATTATAATTTATTGCTAATAGATGTCAGCACTATTATTTAATTATAGCTTGATTAAGATTTGATCAGATATTTACGAGGGTTTGTTCACATCACTTCCCCTGTTGATCATCTGTATAATTTTTTTCTGATATTCATTTCTTAATGCTCTAAAATACATACAGATTAGACATCTCATTTTTATCACTAGAGATCACTGAATTACTTGTTTTTTAAAAATACAAGTAAATGCTGTTGATTTGCAAGTATCTCACAAATCGTAATTGTTTATTAGCGTTTTCTTATTGGAATAGTACTTTATTGTAAATTTATTTATTATATAGAATATTTTTATTTTCTGATTGTGTCTTTTTTTAACCTCTGATTCTTGGTTTTCTACTCAAATTAAAAAATTTATATTCCGTTTGAATTCTTTCGGTATGAAAGTAAGTTCATTTATTTGAATGCCAGATCAATGAATTTTGAAGAACGAATATTTTGCGGGTATGTTTAAAAAATCGATTTCTGAAAAGTTTTTGTTGTTACTTTTCCGTTTTTTATTTAGAGAAACTCAATGAAACCTATTCACAGAATAAAATGTTTTTGCATCTTTATTTATTTATATCTCTAGTGTAATCGTTTGTAGATCAACGTTTTAAAATTCATTTCCTTTATTCTGTACAAAGTATTAACAGTATATGCAATTTTTTTTTATAAATGTGTGGTTGGATTTTCAATTAGTATTTTTTAAAATTAAACCGAGTCACGATGTTAAATTTTACAAATGCCTTGTTCTTTTATGCTTACTTGCTGGATCGTTTTTTTCTTTTAATTTATAATGCTAGAAAAAGTGACGTTACGGTGACAATTTTCAATAAAAATGTAACTGATCTTGTTCAACAGTGTTTGCGTCTTTTTTTTGTGAAGATTTAAAATTATTCTTTCAGAATTTCTTAAACTCATTTATAAGTGTTCACAAACTGTTTGTATTTTATTTTTTACATGCAATATATTTTTAGGAACCAACTGCATTTTTTCTGTTGCTTTTTTTTTCATTAAACAAATTGCTATTATTTAAGATATGTTTTATTCCTAGGTTTACTGAAGTGTCGGTCAATCACTTTTTGTTAAATAAATAATTACTAATGGAAAACATGTAATTTATTTTAAGATGAATCACTTTGGTCGCTCATTCTTTTTATTACAAATAACTAATCAAAGAAAGAGAATTCTTCATTTCAAGATTTATTGAATTCTATCAATTTTACTGAAAGCAAGTAGGCATTTTTATAGCTTTATTCATTTCCATAATTCAAGTTTATGTAATTCATATACATAGTCAGCTATATACTTAATTTTTGATTTAAAGCATATACGTAATTTATTACTTCTAATAGATCCTTATTTGATTTCATATTTCTTCTAACAAATCTTATCAAGACTTTTATCAATGCCGACAGACCTATACATATCGATCTCCTAATATAAAAAGAAGGGTTTTTTTTTTGGGTCGAAACTTTACCTCGAGAAATTCACCAGAGGCATTTCCCTACAGCCCCCGCAAAGGCATTCCGACAGCACTTGTCAGATGTTTTTATTTTCGGCTTCTCTCGGAAAAGACTCAGCTGATTTGATTCGGGTGTCGTTTCTTCAGGCGGTGTACAAAGAAAACAAACTACTGACACAGACTTTTTTCAGAAAGGATATTATCACCTTTTCGAGAGATTCTGTTAAACAATGGGACCATGTGTATTTATGTAGTATAAACATATTTACAACGTATCATTATATCTAATATGAAATACTTTGAATTCTTTAAAGCTGTTGGTTTGATTGTGAAACCGAAAATGATACGGCGTTGAATCTTCAACTTACAGCAATGATAACTATTATTTACACAAAGGGAACTATTATAACATATATTTATATAACAAGTATTATGATAATGATTGTTTAAACAAATAAATTGCAT
Organism: Argiope aurantia; assembly: GCA_026543865.1. Lineage (NCBI taxonomy): Eukaryota > Metazoa > Arthropoda > Arachnida > Araneae > Araneidae > Argiope > Argiope aurantia. The sequence continues at coordinate 1,588,064 of JAPMOR010112654.1, read as the reverse complement.
TGTGTTGATGATACTTTACATAAGTAGAGAGTATTATGCTAATCATTGTTTACATCGCAAGTGGCATTAAGAAAATGATTGTTTATGTAAGTGACAATGTGATAATATTTATTTATATAAATGAAATGCCTTATAATAATTGTTATTTGCATAAGAGGGATTACGATATTTATTATTTACATAAATAGGAGGCATCAAGTTAACGGTTATATATATAAGTGTCATTATATTAATACACTTATATATATAACCGTTAACTTGATGCCTCCTAGTAGGCAGGTGATAAAGGCCATTTATATAAACAAGAAGCATTGTCGCAATGGTTATTTACATTAGTAAAGGCATTATGATAACGGCTATTTTCGTAAATCTATATCTATTTAATAATAAAGCTCAATGTGTGTATGTGTGTGTGTGTGTGTGTATGTTGGCGTTCTGCAGTCCAGACCTTTCAACCTACAGCTACCAAATTTGACACGTGTATACCTTGGAGGTCGGGAATGTGCACCTGGGGGTTATTTTTTCGAATTTTTAACTAGAATTTTATTTATTTAAAAATTAAGCGAAATTTTGACGTGTTTCTGCTATAACTTCCGAAAATATTACCGCACAAAAAAGATTTTTACATGAAGTTAAAGATCAAAAATTTATCTTTTAAATGATACTAATATTTTAATCTTAAAATTAAATTTCTATTTTTAATGAATTTTTAAATAAATATTTTAACTATGTTTTTCAATAATTTTTTTCGTAAAAAATTAAAATTAAAATTAAGCACGTTTCGCATTCATGGGAAAAAAATTAGCTTTTTTCAAAGTGTTGCCATCACATTGATTAAAGCTACAATTAAAAATAAATTAAATCTTTTTGGAAATAAAATCTGCAAAAACATAATTTTCAGCACGTGTCTGTAGGAAATGAAACAAATATGAAATATTATTTTTTCTAAAAATTAAATTCAAGAAAAATTATTTTATGATCTATGAAGATATAAACGAACTTATGGCATTTATTGATGGAATAACTCATATATTTTCCTTTTCAGGTTTGAATATTTTTACTTTTGTAAATATCGTCTGCGCATGTGGTTAATTTCAGATAATTTCATTTTCCAGTCTAAATATCTGTACTTTTCTAAATATCGTCTGCTTATTAATTGCATTTTTCTCTCTTTTGTTTTTGGCAACTATTGAAATGTTATGTTTACTTTTGATGTATTTGTTCTGTGTAGTACTTTTGTATGTGATGTTTTATTCGAGCAGATATTAAGGAGAATGCATACACCACAAGAGAAAGCACAGATTTTATGGTCGTCATAGAGTTAATTTCCAATCAAGTAAATCACTGACTTTTAAGAGTTAATTTCCAATCACTTAAACTGACTGATTTAGGAAAATTTGAATATCACTATTCAATAAAAAAAGGATAATTTTAGATTTTCCATCGATCTCTTCAAAGAAAATACGCCAATCAGCGCGCAGGTTTCTCAAGATTAATTGGCCTAAGATTATGAAAATATTGAGTTTTTAATAATTTTTAACATTTAAAACTTCATAAATAAGTCTTAGTTGATCGTGGAAACTAGAAACATTCATTCATTTATTTAAAATTTGGTGTGTCCAGAATATTTCTCAGAATATGATGCCTTACTGCATTATATTTAGACTTCATAATTTTTGAAATATATTTATAGGAGGGAACAAAATATTATTATTGATTTCTTTTCAATCCTTTTGAAAGCAAAACTAAAAACTGAATTTTAAGCTGAATCTCAGAAATTTTTGTTGAATTATTGTTTGAGATATTACATAAATGATGAGAAATATTTTGTAGTTAATATAAGACTTAAATACCGAGCGATTCTGTTTAAATACTCACATTTAATAATAATAATAATTAATAAATAAAAATAAAGATGATAAATAAAATAAAACGCTTGGTTTTATTAAAAAATATCTTAATATTAATTGCAATTTCATCAATTACATTTTAAATTTAAGAAGTGAAATTGTAAATGAGCCTATATCGGATGACCCACGTTATTATATGTCCCGTTTGGTTGTGATATCACGTGAATTGGTTCCAATATTCTGTTTAATAATATGATAGCCTTTATTAAATATTCTTTATATAGTAGTTTATGGTATAGTTTTACAGGAGCTCAATTCAAAGTACAGTCACGTGGATTCAGTGGTCTAATTAGTAAAAATCTAATTTATTCTACTGACACGTGTTGAAATCTTTATAATCCTCATTTCGAGAATTTATGGACAGAATCTGGAAAGAACTCTTGTGATGCTGTCATTTATGCTTTATGGAAGTTTTCTCTAGAAATTTGGATCCTTTTCCTCCAAAAAGTTCTGTCTGAAGATATGTGTCTTTTAAATATATAAGATCAGTCAAATAGTTAGTGGTCCTCCCTCGTAAGAATTTTCGGTGGAAAGCTATTTTGATAAAAGTGTGTGCAAACATTTCAGTCTTCGTGTGCCGTTGCGGCTTTCATGCATCAATTTCAGTTTGCCTGTGAAAATTTCTTGGTTTCTAGTGGCGTGTCCAAATTTGAAATGCGTGCAGTGATTCGTTTTTCGTGGGTGAAAAGATGTCATTGCTTTAAAATTTATCGGCACATGCAAGAAGTATGTGGTGAAAAGGGAATGTGAAGTCAAGCTATCTTGAAGTGATGAAACATGTTTGATAATAATATTGACAAATCTGAGAGGGAAGACCATAAACTTTAAAAATTCTGAAATCGCTGCTAGCGTGATTGAAAACATTCTTATATAAGACGCATGGCAATAGATGGCATCTCAAAAGAATTGGATATTTATCATGGAAGTGATTATAAAATTACTTCCTATCAGCTTAAATTTCATAAATTTTATACTCCATGGGTGAGTGCTTTGTTTAACGAAGAGAAACGTAAGGGGAAATGTTTTAAAAGTGCTTTTGCATTTTTATAAAAAAGAAATGAGTTTTGGAACAAAATTGTTGCTGGAGATGAGATTTGGACTCACTGTTTCTCACCTGAAAAGGAACGAAAGTTCTTTGAATCAAAACATTCAGCTGCCCCGACTTGAACAACCGAAATATTCCATCTATGGGAAAAACTATTCTAAACCTGTTTTTCGAGACAGAAATCTGGGGGCATTCTGAATTCATATCGAAGAATGACAGAATTACTGTTTATTTTATTGTGATACACGTAAACGTTCACGAAAATCACTTGCAGGCTAGATAAACTATCAAAAGCTATCGTGCTCCTTCATAGCAACTGGAGACTTATGCAGCATAAAAAAATGCAAATTTCTGAAAAAGTTTAAGTGGAAAGAGTGCGTTCATCATCTTTATAGACCAGACCTTTCACCTTGTGATTTTTTTATGTTTTTATTTCCTTGAAAGATGATCTTTCCAAGCGAGGATGCCACTCGGATGACGAGGTGAAAGATGCATTCCAAGAATGTCCATCGAACATAGGGCGGTATTTTTTTTTTTGCAGAAGGCATTGGAAAGCGCATTCAGCGGTTCGGCAGAAATTAAAATAACGGAGGTAATTATGTCAAAAAGTAGATGTTGCTTGGAACTCTGGGATACAAATAAAGTTATTGTAAAATTTCGATTCTGTTTTACTTTCTTAAGCACTCAACTAACTTTTCACTCATTCTTCGCAACGTATTTTCTACCGCTATTTTCCATGTTGCGCACTTAGTTCTATACAACTACTCCTTCTGAAACCAAATCTCACGTGATTTTCTTTTCAGGAATAAAAGAATCAGATTCATAGTGAGCAGGGAAACTAAATTTTATGAATGTTAGCCCCAAGAGTTAATTATTTTTCACGTGATTTAAATATTGATATTGATATTTCTAGTTAAATTAATTCGTATTAATAGTTAAATTTTACTAAGAAGACAATTAAATAATCTTGCAACATTGCATGTCAACTGTATATATTCAAAAACATAACTTATATTCCTAAATTACTATGCTTTATTAGTCACAAGCAAAATAAATATATTTTGATGTTTTTAGAATAAAACAGAATGATTTACTTTGTCAGAAGGCAAATGAAAAAAAAAATTAAAATAATTATAATCAAGTTCCACCGAAAGAATATTCATCTTCAACAAATATTTTAAAGAGAAAAATATTTTTTTTCAAACTTATGAGACTTTACTTAAAGAAAAGGATAATTGATTTGAATACTTCAAGTATTGGAATAGTTTTTCTTATTTCTTTGCATGACACACATTTTGGCATTTTTGATTATTAAATTTCTTAAGCCGAAAGAATGAAACTACTGCACAACTAAGCAGCACGAAAAAACTACTGCAGCGTTTAGATAACAATAATTTTAATGTCATCTTAGGGTACTTCAAGTAAAACTAAATTTTAAAAGTCGAATCATTTTCTCATTGAGAATGATAAATAAAAAGTAATGAATAACCAAACAATAATAATAAACAAATTCCCCTGGAAACAACATTTATCGAGGATTCAAACTTCACATAGAATTTTAAACCAAAATAAATTCTTTTATATTTTCTAAAGCGGAATTTAAGTGACGGAAAAAAAGAAAAATATTCCTGATTTGAATCCTTCGAGAGAGTGGAATTATTTTCTTTCTCAGGTAAGTCGAACCGCTGTAACTTCACTCTGCTTTAAAATGATTTCAATAAAATACTTTCAGCCATTCGGTGTCTGGTAAAAGTTCTACTTTTGGGAATTTATATCGAAGAAAAGGTTTTTCTTCGACAGTTAGTTTCCAATTTCGTGGTTTAATGAAACCAGCTTTGATGTAGTTACATAAGAGAAGCGGTTGCGCTAAGGAATAAAATCTTGACTTTTTTGCGGTTCCCGAAAAAGCCTGGTTTTCCCTGCAATAGTTAAATCCAAGAGTGTGCTGAAACATTTAAAGGAAGAGAGTGGAAAAAAAAAAAAAAAAAAATCCTGGAGTTGCACGTTAGAAGTTTTCGACCCCTTTTGCTCATTTCAAAAATCTGAATATATATTTTTAAAAAAAATACACATTTTATAATTATACACAATTATTGTTTCTATTGGGTATTTATTTGTCGATTTGAGTTTGAGTTTAAACTGGGGTGAGAGTGAAAGTATTCACAAATTTAATATTTTGACAAAGAAATGGCAAGAGAGTTTAAATTTATATTTTTCATCCATACAGAATACAAATGAGATGATATAGTAAAAGTACAGTTTATGGTCAAACAAAACTGCTATAGAACACAGAAAATACTGCAGTCGTTGAAAATTCATGATTTTGTTGAAGGGATATTTTTTAAATATCTTTGAATGCAAAAAGAAACACGATACTTTAAGAATTTTTCTGTCCGTTAACAAGATAATTCAAAATTAGAATTACAGGAGAGAAATTTAGTGTGTCATTTTTAGCTAAAATTTTATATTTTTGTCAAGTTTTGCAACAAATCCGTCAAAGGGAGATCTGAATCTGCGCATATGAACACAGCAACTCAAAAATACAGCAAAATAACTGGATGAAATTTTGCATTTAGTTTTAGAATCAGAATTATATATCAAAATTTGAAATGTAACAACTTTTGAACCACTATCTTTAGATTACCTGTTCGTGTTGTTTTTCATCATAATAATTCAAAACAGTAACGAGGAAAATTTTAGTATATACTTTTTATTTTTAGGGAATAGCTACAACTACAGTCTATAAACGTTCCCTTTAAACCAATGAGAGACGTCTGAACCATAACGATATGATTTAATGTACATCAAACACACAGTGTATATCGATGAATTCAGCACTTGGGATCTGCTCTGTCTCGATCTGAAAGCACAAACAATGTTTTACCGTTACTCACCGAGTTTCTTGAGTTGATTTTTAACATTTAACATTTTAAATATCATGAATTTTTTATTTATCATTGTAGTCTTTGTTGAAATACAAAAATTAACACTCCTTTAAACCTTCATGTCTCAGTTTACTGAACTTCCAGATAATACAATTTACCTGTAACTGTAACCATATGATTGGTGCAATACTGCTAAAACTGACCTAATCATGTGAAAAAAATGGAAATGTTAGATTCCTTCTTTTTATAACAAGAGACGAAAATTCTGAAAGTAAGCGGATGAATCTGGAGTAATATTTTTGCTATCTTTTCATTATGTAACATGTGAGAAAACTCTAATGTGTCAAGAGAATAAAAGGACTTTCGGGTATACAAACCCTCCAATCCTTCATTCCAAAAGAGGATACTCCCTCAGTAGGTCATCATAGTCTATTGAACGAAAGGAAATGGATTTGTCAAATTTATCTCTTTCCTCACAAGATATGAAAGATTTAAAAGTAAACGGACGAATGTACAGTAATCTTTTCATGATGTTGAACGGGAGAAATTCCAATATGTTTACAAAAAAATATACAATATTATGATCCTTGAAAAATTATAAAGTAGAAATTTTGGAATAGAAGATACAAAATATTGAAGTTTCCAGCTTTTCAGCAACTTTTAGCAAAGTCCGAAGAAAAAGAATGAATGGAAAATTGTAAGAGATGTAAGATAAATATAATTTTTACTTTATAATATCTATAACTTTTTTTATTGAATCGCACCTGTCAAAAAATTACAACTTAAAATTCATTTACAATAGAAAAAAAAACTAAATATTACATTTTAGCACTTGCTACATCACAGCCTAATAACACGGAGCATAAATTATGAATAACACGACATTCTGACAACGAGGTTTCTCTAAGCACTGCGTCACAAACTGAAGAATTTCTTATATAATGTGAAGTTTCCACTGATTTGATTGCTTAGAGTGCATTCATTTTGCCTAGCACGGCATTGATATGAATCAACCCTATTATAGGAGGTTTAACTATATAAATCAACATATCTCTTCAGATATAGAGATGAAAAGTTGCAAAATGAATAAGCAAGCTCTCCTTTGTGGGTGATGTAGTAATGACGTCGAGTTGAGTTGCCTTCATACAGGTGTACTTCTTCCTGCGTGGTTGATACATGGTTTCCACTGCAATATGGTCCATTTTGAGTTCATCTCAGTTCCTGACTATACTAAGATCATTCATCATTCCACAGATGTTTTGGCAATACAGGGGGATTTTCATTTTTGGTTAATTAGTCAGTGGTCTGATTTGATGTGGCTAACAGAGGCATAAATTCTATGATTCTGATCCATGGTCAGATGACGAGAACGACGAGTTCCCACCGGAGTTGGAATAGATTATATGAAGTCGGTTATCAGACTCTAATGAAAATCGAGACTGCAACAGCACAGTGTGATCTGTGGTGTAAGAAGATTGGATAAATTGTTGTAAAATGGAATATAAGAGGCATTTCTAGCCCCAAAGAAATAACTTTTTACATTATAATGTTTATTAAAGATGACATGTTCACTGCTAATTTAATGACTAGTTAGTAACATTAATGGTTTCCTTTCAATTCTTTTATTCTTATTTAAAAGCGTATACGTATTTAATAGGCTTTTAACAACCATTATTACTTGGAATAAGGAGAAAAAAAAATTCTGAATTCTTCTGTTATCTTTAAACGCACTGATTTCCTTTAGCGACGCTAGTCTTTTAATCTTATTTAAGGATTATTACCTGAGTAAATATGTCACTTCCCATTACTACTAGTTGTAACAACGATAATGATGTTTTAATAACCGAATAATGATGCGTCGATTGGAGGTTTATCAACTAATGTATTTAAAAGCTTTAGCAATGTACACTTAAGCGTTCTTTTACTTCGATCATTGTTCAATTGGAAATGACCAGTTAGATAAAGAGGATGGATTGAAATGACTACTACAATTGAGTGGATTAAATCCTATTAATTTTAGCAGATAATTGGGTCTCATTCCTATTTAGGGAAGAAAATCGTGATTTCCAATTTTTTTCTGGCTTATGGCTGAGCTTCACAATTTGTATATCATTAGATAATTTTTTTCATTAAAGTTTCATAAAATTTTTACGATATTTAAATTAGTGACCTTTTCTGTGTGGCAGAGGAGACAGCTTAGCTTTAAATGAATTCACCTAGAAAAGGTACCTGTGAGAATGATCAGTTCCAAATGGATGGAAAGTAAATGGATCAATTTATAGGAAAGTCCGAATCGTTTATCTCGAGAAAAAATGTCTTTCTTCACAGCAATAAAGCGTTTAGTTCAGATCTAAAAGTTGAGTAGATGCTCTTTGCAAACATTCTTGATTTAGTCAGAAAGACAAATAAAGTGTGGAAGCCAAGAGAATTAAAGTAGGTTCCTAGATAAATCCGTGCTAAGTCTAAAATATGGCAGTACTACATTGTAATGTGTTATTTTCAGTTGTCGGTCATTCTTAAAGGTTATCACACAAAGTTCATCGGATGTGATTGGTATTTATTTGAATCGATTAAGTACCATAGTTTTTAAAATAACTATGAGAATGAATTTCGTGGAGTAATAAAACATTATTTTCTGAAATTAAAAGTATCCCAAAAAATTGAAGTGAAGGCTCATAAACATTAATATCTGGAAGACCGAGTTTCGCTGGGGCAGATGTTTTTTGTTAAATAGAGTTTGTTTCGAAGAAATTATTTAGATACGAACAATCTGTTATAATACAGTATTAACTTTACTATTTATCTATCATTATTTATATTTTCGAACTTACACTCAGTTTTACCATGGTGAAATCGGGTCCAAGATGGCCCTATATGATATTGTCAACATGAGAGCAGATAGAAAAAGGCTCTAATAGTTAGTAACAAAATTTTTTTGTAACTAACTATTAGACTAAAATATAACTTTTGTAACTAAATCACGTATTTTTAGGAAAGACATCTATATAGATAAACTTAAAAAGCAAAAATATTAAATATAAATACATAAGTAAAAAACTAAAGCAGCGAGCGCCTCTCAAACCGAGGATCCGCAACACACGCGTCATTCATATTGTTCTGCTCACCCTATTGCACTGTCCACACTTCGATGCCGAAGGTGAATATACCTATTCAAATAGTTAGTTATTAAAAAATATTTTTTTATGTGTAAAATCGAACTTTTTTCAGGAAAGATTCCTATATAGATCAACTTAAAAAGCAAAACCTTATCTAAATATAAAATTTGATCCAAATCGTTCGAGCTGTTTTCGAGATACACGAAATAAATCAATTTATATATATAGAAGAATCGCTCGTTCAAATGAATAAGATAATTACTCTTAACTGTTGATTACAGTAGCTTTTAGCTTGCTTGGTAGCTTTCGAAACCATCTACCATTGAACGTCTAGGACACAGAGTTGAGGCTACTTGTCAAGAAATCATTGAAAAAAAATGAAGATGTAATATTGATGACAAAATAATGAAGTTGGAGCATTTAAAATGACCGTTTAGACAAGAGTTTGGGAAGCATTTGTTCTTGAGAAGCCTTTCTGTAAGTTGGGAATTGTGAATGTCTATTTTAAATCAAGGAGATGTTCTCAGGAATGTCGAAATTTGTTTGAATAGAATGCAGAAGAACTTTTATTTCGTTTTATAAGAGTGTATAAAGCTTGTATTCAACACTGTCAATGTCAGATAAAAGAGCATTCAAAAGAATGGATTAAAAAAGAAATGACATCATTTCTTCAAAAATGCAAACTTTACTACAGTTTTAGTAAAGTTCAAAGCAGATACCCGGTAGTATTATGTCTTTTCTAGATAATTTAAACAATGAAATAAAGAAAAAAATTTCCTTAAGTATCGTTAACTTTGATTATTTTTCACTGGGATAGTTTACTAGTTTACTCTTCAACAGCCATGTGCAAAAAAAAGTTACAATTTATATATTATGTTTTTTTGTAACCGTCCCTTTATCCTAAGCTGGCTCCTTTGGATTATTACTTGTTCTCAAAATATGAAAAAATGGCTGATAGTAAAGAAATTTTCCATGAATGATAAGGTGACTGCTAAACAACTGTTTGCTTTGAACGGTCGGAAAAGACGTACTATTGTTACACTATTTTTTTTATAAAGGAATGAACAAATGAATGAAGGGAAAATAATCGTTTGACTAAGTATATTAATCTCAAAAGAGACTCTATTGAAATATAAATATTGTTTATTCACGTTTTCATATTTTTTTCTCGAACTTATGAAACATCAGCCGAAGTGACTGGACTGAAAGTCGTATGCGGACTTTATTCTGAGCATCAGATTGATTTTCCATCTCTGCTACCGTGGAGCTATATATATATATATATATATATATATATATATATATATATATATATATATATATATATAATATTTCTATTAAAAATAAATTGATTATTTTATTATTACTATGGATTTTGATAAATTTTTATTAATAATAGACATTGGGAGGGTTTCATCCTTCGAAGATCTGTCATTTCTTTACAGATGGATTTGGTGGTTCCATCTTCTTGTTATCCATCTGATCTCCAGCTGTTTCCGAGTTGTGCTTGCACGGTCAGTTCTTGACAAGCTATTTATAGAATCTGGGAATTGACTGAAATGAAAAGAATATTATAAGAAACACATAAAATATAGAATGAATAAATCTTATTTTTTTAGGATGTCTTGATTTTTAAAATATCATTTTCAAAGTCGTAAAATCTATGCCATAAAGAGAAGGAAATGAAACTACTTAAAATACTTTTGATGATATTTTAAATTTACATTTCATAAACGTTCAACACTCTTCTTAAACTTAATTCAAATTCTTGAAATTACAGCAGAGCTGTGTTAAAATGGAATAAATTCCAAAAATGTTTTTATATATATATATTCTAAAAAGATATGCGTATAATTCAAACTAAACCTTACAGACTACTTATACCCAAAACACGGCTTTTTTGGCATATTTTCATTTACACAGAAGTAGATTCTCTGAATCTTAATTACAAAAAGAGCCGAATCGACATAGTATTTTATCTTTCTTTTAAATTCTAGCTTTCTGAATTACTTAACAGAATGATTAATCCGAAAAGGGAGAAGATTCTTAAAGAGATTTCACCATTTCATTCATCTTAGAAATTAATGTAATGCGAGAGTAAAAACAAATTATCAATATTTGGATATTGAGACTTTCTTAAGGTAAGCTAGTTAGGAAAGAGTGGAAAAGGATGAAGTATCGTCATCTGACCATTGTTAAAAATTACATTGTCTCAACTAATCTTTGTGGAAGACTAGTTTAATGTAGTTGTATTTATGCCCTGTTTCAGAGCAATACTAGGGCTATTTTGGGTTGGATTTCGTAGTTTTTAGCTGTGATCTGATAATGAGGATGACGCCGGGGTCGACCACTCACGTCCTCTTCAAACTTACACGTCGCACTAAAAAGAGAGCAGCTGGTCCGCTTTCATAGCGATTCTTTGAACCTCGAGAGAGGCCCTCGATCTGAAGACCTTACCACCAGACCACAGCGTCTCTTGTGGTTAAATTTCATCTTTTGGACTGAAGGATTTCAGGCTCGAAACGCAGGCAACCATCACTTACGCAGGTATAGTGGAAATTTATCATGTGCCAAATATTAAAGATTTTGTTGGAGATGTGGCACTGAAATTGGTAAAGAGAAGTGCCGACTTATCTTCTTCACATGACTAAGGATCAAAACAGCGAAGTCCCTCCTTAACTATCCCTTTTGTTGCTTTCTAAAAGGATTTTTATGTAATTAATGAAACTGCACTGAAGCTCTCATGTAGCTTTTAAACAAGAAAATTAACAATAATTCCTATTGGATTCTGAGAAAATTTCACCCCTTTTAAAATGAACAATTATTTTAAATATCTGGATTCGCTTATTTAATGCTCTTTATAGAACAGTAACAAATTTTGTTATTTGCTTTTATGATTTCATTTAAATATCAAAACGACTACTATTTAAAATTTTATTACATTCTCCACCATAAACGTGGATTGAAGCAAAACATAGAGTCAATTTCTTCAAATTTTATTATTGAGCATGGAGTTATTTATCTTCCGTCGCTGAAATTTATATTTGAAGATCCACTGATTAGAAATTTATTCAACAGAGCAAATAAATTTCTCAATTGCTTTCTGTTAGGGAAATGTTACGAGGACAGGGTTATCTAAACGTGATGCATCATCATTCTGATATATCCTTGTTTCCTTGCTTTACATATAAATAATTTCCCCAGCCATTCTAATGTATGAACAGTGTTATAAAACTAACGGTTAATCAATGACACTTAATAAATAATACTATTGTTCTCTTTAAATGAAAAATTGCATAAAAATTTCGTAGGAAAATATTGCCTCGTCAGAAACATGTTTTGAAACAAATTTGAAAGAGATATTTACATTTGATTTACATGAGTAATGAACATTCGATGTAAATATAGATTCAAAGATTCAAAAGTAGATTGTGTAGTGTAGATTCAAAAATGTAGTAAGTAAAATAAAAACAGTTTTTAAAAACGCAAATTTATTTCAACGCAAAAGAAAAGACATCTTTTTATTTTAATTATTTTCTATTTTAAATTTTTAATTTATAATTCATCATTAGAAGTTTGTGAAATCCTGAAACGAATTTCAGAGTTAGAATAATAGATGGTGTCACTTTATGGAATTAGAAATAGCCATTAACTGAAAATTAAGTCCAAAAATATCAAAAGAGTGTTTTGTTATCCAGATGACACAAATGCTCAATATTTTAAATATCTAAAACATAAGGAGAGGAGTGAAAAAATTGATTACAAAACACCACTTTTTCAGAAATACAATATATCGAGTTAAATAAATATTTTAATAAATTAATCAAGCAAATTTAAGCCTTGTTTGTGATTCTTCACTAATAAAGAAATCATATGTAATCACTATGATTTTTGTTTGATAAACTTGCTTAACTTCTTAAAAGCTATTTTGGATAAATTCTTCTTTTGCAACATGTCTAGATGGTAAGGAAGACCCCTGAGGGGGTATCTCCATCTTTTAAAGTTCCATACCACATTAACACGAGAATATTTCTCACCCGACACCAGCCTCACATATATTGTGGATCTTCAATGGAATAGGGTCTCGTAGTGACGAATCTTTTTAGCCTAGATTTTATCTCTAGGAAAGGGCATCGCTGAAATAAAACATGAATAATTTCGATTTTTAAATTTATTTCCAGATTTATCAAATTTTAAAAACCAGCAGGGGTGATCTCCCTGAAATTTTCTGACATACTCTCTAATGAATGTATATTGCTCATCCCAAATCATTGGTTAACAGATGGTGCAAAAAAAAAAAAAAAAAAAAAAAACTCAATAAGTGGGATTTTCGGCGATTTTTTGGCAATTAAGAGCTGCGATACTCAAGTACCAGAGAATCGAATATATATTTGATCGTCTTTTTTCCTACCGAATGAAAGCAAAATTTGACACGAAATTACTATTAAAGTCACAAGATTACATATCAAATTTCATATATTTAAGTCATTTTGTTTTTGAATTATAGCGTTTACATGCTTGTAAACGTACAGACTGACAGATGGTCAGTTCTTCGATGGATATGATTTAAAATTTCTATGAAGATATAGAGTTTAGATGCTACTAAAAATGTGAATCGAATTTCCTTTATCTAAGTTTTTATATGTTGTTATTGTTGTTTCTGATGGCACTTGTCATAGACAGGAAGTTTTTATATTTCTGAATTATCTTATTTTATCTTCTGAATTATCTTATTTAATAATAAGTTTTTATATTTCTGAATTATATTATTTTTTTGCATGCAAAAGAATAGGCTGACAGCCGGTCAACATTTTGACGAATTCTGTTTTAAATTTGATGCATATCTGCTTTAGATATTAAATCTTTTTACCGAATTTTATCTATCTAGATCTCTTCGTTTTGTAGTTGTTAACTTTAATTAGAACAACTGGAAAGATAGACTTCTTTTAATTGGATTTCGTTACAAATTTGACAGAAATCTACAAATTTGGTATAAAAATCATATATCACATTTCATTAGTTTTAACTCAAAGTATTTTTGAGTTATTGTTTTCAGAGATAGGTAGAAAGACAGATAGAAAGACAGACGGCCATAACTGAAAAAAAAAATGTGTTTTTTAGCCTCGGATATCTGAAACGTGGAGATTCAACAAATTCTCGAGTTTGAATTTTTTGACGATAACAATACTTTCTCTTTATATACTTCGTTTACAAGAAAATTAGAAATGTAAGTTTGCAATCGTACCTTTGAAGCTATTATTTATCTTCTCGGATGCTTATCGGAATTGTAAATTTAATTTTTCCAAACATTTTAATTTTTTACTTAAGTTAGGTTCGTAAATAACGAATGCCATAAGCTGAATTACTTTATTTGTAAGGTTTTTTTGAAATGTGATAATAGTCAAATTATAAATTTTGAAATTTCGGTCATTCGGTAATTGAACGATTTTCAATTTACCGAAATCACGAAATCGAACTCTTTGATGATTACAATTCTTTTTCCGTATTTATCTTGCAAACAAGGAAATTAAAAGAAGGATTAATACAGAATACACAAAAGAAATGGGTTAATAGGGGTTATGGTCACCTCTAATGGCTATACACGCCTTGCAACGTGATGTCATACTGGAAATAAGGCAGTTTATCTGTGCATGTGGCAATTGGTCCCACTCATTCACCAGGGCTGTTTTCAGTTAATGGAGGGTTCTCGGAGGTGGGTTTCGAGGTGCAATTGCCCTCCCTAAAGCATCCCAGACATACTCCGGTGAATATCCTACTCTAGAGAAATTCATCGACCAGAAGAACTCTATGTGGCCTCGCGTTATCGTCCATTAAGATGAACTCGGGGCCCACTGCACCCCAGAAAAGGCGAACATAGGACTCCAAGACCTTATCCCTATACTTCACACCAGTCACAAAGCCTCTGTCAAAGACGTGGAGAGGTGTTCGACCATCTAACATGATGCCTGGCCAGACCATTACAGAGCCACCGCCATAACTGTTGATTTCTCGGACATTGGAGGGTAGGTAGAGGGTACCTGGCTCTCTCCATGTGAAAGTATGGCGAGAAACGGTAATTAGACTAAAACGGGACTCGTCGGTGAACAGAACAGTTGCCCATTGCTCTATACTCCAATCACTATGATGTCTGCGCCATGCTAATCGGACTCTCCTGTTCGTAGGAACTGTTTCCATATGTTACACACGACGCTGGGCGTTAAATGAAACTCTCTTCATATCTGGACTTGCGATTGGCCTGCCTCTAACCTGCCCCCAATTCGCCACCTCATTCCATCATCTAAACGTTGGTGGTTACTCATTTTTACTGTTCCGATGTGAATTTCACCGATTGTTGCAAGAAATTCGTCGATGTGTGTTAGCGAACGAAATTCGTCTTACCCTCCACGCCTGTTTTTCTGCTGGCTCCACCTACACACGCTTACGTATTAGCCGTACAACATTTGCATTTTTATCTAAAAACAGTAGTTTTTCCTTCAGTTCAGTTCTTTTCATGCAATTCGATAAAATATGCAACCAGTAGTTATTATATCATTATTAACAGTTATATAATTACGTAAACTAATTTATCACTATTAAAATTATTATTTATTGTATTATACTGGTATATTGAATACTATATTTTGTACGTTTTGACTTTTTTTATTTGTTCTCAACAAAACAAAATGCTAAAGTATTATGAATTAAATTATTAGGTTACAGTGGATTATTTTGTAACTCAACATCCATGTCACTAGTCCATTAAATGTAAAGTGGAAATCAAAATTTAGTTTAATTAAACTTTTTAAAATCCTTAGAAATTCTAATTTTTTTTCGCCAAAACATGTCAGAAAATTCTTTTAATTTGTATAAATCAACGTGCAAATATACTTCCAGCGAACATTTTTTTTCTTAATTCTCAGTGGTAAATATGCTTGCCATTCACAATTTTTTTATTACTTTACTAAATCAGTTTATCATAATAAACCTCAAAAAGTAAGTTGGAGATGCCTCCGAGTTACACCCTGCAGAAAGTTAAATAAAATGCCTGAAATTAAAGACATATTAAAGCCATTCTAAACAAATAATTTAATATTTAAAGTATCTTAAAAGTAGCGCTGATCTTCTCATAGCAAGTAACTGAAAGTCCAATAGCATGCTAATGCGCAATTTCAGATTGCTTATGATTTCTTAAGAGTGCTTTTGAAACCGGGAAATTTGATACCTAAAATCGTCTGAAATAGGAGCATTCAAGATTTTAGACCTCGATCAGTTTAAATCGTCAAAGAATGAAACTTTTCTCCAAAAATAAAGGCTGAATGTGTGAAATATAATTTCCTAAATATAATTAACAATACCGGAGAGCTTCATAAAAATTTTAGATAAAATTTTCTCAATATTATATTTATTGCCTCAAAGTGCATAATATCTCATTCATTACGTCATTTAAATCATTTTTCCAGCAGAAAGTATGTACCTATCTCTGATAATTTAGAAATTAACTTTTATGTCACCACAGAGTGGGCACACTGTATAAGAAAAATTTATTTATGCCATTTTTTTTTGCAGCATTTTTTTTCCGTCATATCAGAAAAGATTTCCTTATGCTTGTAAATGCACTTTCTATGATTTTTTTAGCAAATTTACAATTCTTCACACGGTCAAGAGCTATTCCATATTATTATTTGACACAAGAAGATGCACCACATGTTTGGCGTCGCAAAACAAAATTGTGTCTTGAGCCAATAACATACCATTCATCAAGCTGTCACTTCTGGAAGAAAGAACAGAATTTATTCTAAAAAAGTGAAAGACCAGAAATGAGTCGTCTTATTCTTTACTGTGGCTAGATATAAAACCAGTGGAAGTGGTCTCCCTGAAACATTCGGTCATATTCTTTAATAAAATGTTTATTCTCATCTCCCTCTTCACATGAAATTTTGAATCTATGGCAAGGTCGTGAATAACAAGAGTGTTCAGATATTTATTTAGAAAGTTCCGTGAATGAGCATTTTATACAACCCTAGCAAGCATTTTATATGTCTTTTTATTTACATGAATGCGAATAAACAGACCGACAGAAAATCAACTTGTTCAAAATTTAATACGGTTTTATACGTTAAATGATTTAATGGTTTTATTTCTCCAGTTGCTTTTATTTTTTAATTATTGCGTTCACTTGTACTCATATAGACTTCCTCTGAATGGATTTCATTCAAAACTTGATAGAAATCTACAAATTTGGCCCCATATCAAATGAACGGGTTCAGATAGACAAACGTATTTCCAAAAATGTGTTTTTTTGATCAGAGAAATCTCAAATGAGAACATTCGCCGAAATTTCTAGACCGAATTTTTGGAAAATTACAGTACTTTCTATTTATATATTCCATATAGAATAAAGTAAAAAAAATCTATAAACCGTCTTAATTTTCTTTCTGTCTAAAATTTCTAATTTAGAAAATATCTAAAATCGTTGAAATTCCACTTTAAAACTCAACAGTTTTTTTTTTAATCTTTATATCTCAAAGAAACAACTTTAACAACTCGACACTTAACTGAAGGAAACGGAAAGATCCTTAAAGCCTGGCTTAATAGCAAAAATTCGAAAATTTAAGCGCCTTCAAATTGAGAAGGAATCCTTTAAAATCGCTTTGGAATGTAACAATGCTATTTCAGGTCCGCAAATAACCTTTCGAAAGTATCAACATCAGAATACAGCAGCGGTGCTGCTTTGTGGATTTTATCTCACTACAACTCTTCGCTGGCGTTATCTTCTGATATATTTTCTTGTATCTAATACGACAGAGGGATCAAATGGATCGAGTGAACGTCAAGAAAGCGTCGCTGTCACGAGATGCGAAGAGAAAACCCCTTCCACTGTAAATTACGATGGCTACTCGAAATTTGAGCCAGCTGTCGAGCTCAAGCTAGATGTTGAGTACCATTATGTCACATATAAAATACCTTTTTTTTCAGTTATAGTATCCTTTGACAATAATAAATCGATAATGCCAAAAAAACAAAGCCAGTTTGGGAGAATCAGCTTTAATTTATTGTTGTTTTTCCGAGATAGAAATGTTTCTGGTCTCATTCAAGGTAACTAATTAAAAAGGATTTTACTTTTTTTTTTTTGCTTTGGATTTTAGGTGAATGTGAAAGACATTTTTTGCTACAAGCTAATATCATTTATGTATATTTGTGTTGCTTAGGAAAGGACAGATTTTTTCCCTTGTAACTTGAATCTCATCTCAATTAACTAATGTTTTATCTCAAATCTTATTAAAGTAATTTTAAATAATAATCTAATATCACTCATTTTAAATATTATTATCTTTATTACTATTTAATAATTCTTTTTATCTTTATCATTCATACTTTATTACAATTTACGGAAGGTGACAACATTAAAAAGTAGATTTTTGATAAATATATCATTATTTTTATTCAACATTCTTCTTAACTGGCCAGTTTTCTTTATTAAACCTTTTGAATTTGGTTTCTATGTTCAGTCTTTGGGAAGATACATTCAATTTATTTGCATAATAAACGTTTTAATACTTTATTCTCATATTCTAAATTTTAGTAAAATCATTTTAAGAAACGCATCATAAATTAAAATCTAATGCATATTTTTTGCTCAAATTTGGCATAATAATTTCAAAATGCGCTCTGCAGTTTTCAAATTACAAAATAAACAGTTTGCTTATTTAAATAGAGTTTACAGTCGTTTTAATGCTTCGTAATTAAAAAGAAAAATTTTTTAATTGAATATTTAACACTCAAATCCCAAATTTTGGTAAAATTGATTGGATTGTATTATATATTAACTCAAAGTTTAGGTAATTTATTACTTAAATTATGTATAAAATTTTGAACAAATCATTCGATAAATTTTTAAACTAGGTGGTTTTTACTTTATACATATATTTTAGCCAAATATTCACATTTCTCCCTATTTTCAAAACACTTTTGGATTTTTACTGAGATCTTTTTGTTTCATGGGTGCTTTTCAATTCATTTTATGATAAAAGTATTCACATTTTTTAATGCATCTCCGACGAAGTCACATACCATAATTAAAAAACTAGTTGAATTTTTCATCCAAGTTGTTAGGAGAGTGCGAGAATTAAATAAATTTGAATTCTCACGGGAATAATTAGGCGTGCGAATTTTATCTCTGTATTCCTTGTGCAAAATGGCTAGCTTCCGAATTCAGTAAATTGTTTTGTTACCAGCTAAAATGAAAAGAACTTTTAGCATTCATTTTTTTATAACTGTAACCCAACTTTGTTTTAAAAGATATTTAAGGTATTTTAGATATCAAAAACCATACAGAAGATGTTGGAAACTATATCTCAACCCATTGTTTGAACATAGAGGTTAATAAACATATTCGTAAGACTATTGCTCATAAGACTACTGATAAACTCCTGTTTTATTAGAAGATCTCAGTAAATAATATAAATAAGCAACGACAACTTAAGAAATAATGATATAATGTTAAAAATACAGTTGCGTTAAGCCATTAACAGTATATTTCTTAAAGAGGGAAGAATTGTATATGATTTCTTCTAAAATGAAACAAAAAAGCTTTAGATTATTAGATTATCACTATTATAACAGAAGTTTTTAATAGATTACATAGAACTTCCTTCTTCAGAAATGGATTGTATTATCTGTTAAAGAAGAATTTTTAACAATGCTCTCTTTTTTTACTTTCGCGTTTATGTAGTATATAGAAACATAGTAATCGTCAAAAAATTCAAACTCGAGATTTTTACGAAATTCCAAGTTTTATGCCTCCTTGAGCTTGAAAAACATATTTCTGGGAATGTCCGTCTGTCTGTTTGTGACAAAGATAATTCAAAAACGCTTCGATCTAGAAGGATGAAATTTCGTGTATCCGAAATTTGTAGATTTTTATCAAATTTTGAACAAAATACGCTCTGAAGAAGTCGGTCTGTTCGGCTGTTTCAATATAATTTAACACAATAACTATAAAACAAAGACAGTTGGATAGATAAAATTCGATTCACTGAATTAGTCTAGACATATATCAAATTTTGAGCCAAATCCAACAAGGGATTGACGGTCTGTACTTTTAAATCTATGTAAACGCGAAGTCACAATCTGGTGACTACACGTTTGGTTTTGTGTCAAATTTTTATTTCAATCGGTTGGGGAAAACGCGCATAAAACAAAAATTCAGTTTTCGGATTTCCGCCAAAAGAATCCCCAAGGGCGACACGTTAAATTCAGTAAAAATACTAAATTCAAACCAAAAGTTAATATTTCTTAACTATTATACGCCGTTGCTATGTTTGCTGGAATAATACATTTATTAGAGAGTATGTGAGAAAGCTTTGGGGGGACCACTCCTGCTGGTTCTACATAAATATATGCCAATTTTGCTTTAACTGGCTTTTAAGAATACTTTTATATGCAGGCAAAATAAGCTAAAAATTATTTGTAGCTTCTATCTACTGTTTAATATTGATGTTTCTTTGATACCTGCATTCTTCTGATATTCACCAAAAAAAAAAAAAAAACGGGACTCCTGCCTTTCTCTCTTAAATAAATGTTTCGGAGAAAAGAATTAATTCTAAAATGAATGGCTAAACTCAAAAAGAAACTTAAAAAAATCTTTCAGAACTTAATTATGGTTTTAGAATTTTTCTTCATGCTAATATGCAGATTTATTTTTTAAAAAATTAATTATGGTTTCAGAATTTTTCTTCATATTAATATGCAGATTTATTTAAAAAAAATTAATTACTATATTTACTAATAAAGATAAGAAAAAACTTTTCTTGAAATGGTAGATTGCAGCTATTTTCGCAATCATCAAGAAAATAACAACAATGTCAAAAAGTTTACCGTTTCAGAAAATATGATGCAGTTTTTTTAAATTGTAAATTCCTTATTATCAATCGGGGAGCATGACATTCGGTGAAAATACTCAAAGAAGAAAGCTCAAAAGCAAATTTATTAGAGGAAAGAAATATTCTCAAAAATGTTTAATTTAAGAGAAGATTCATATAAATGGCTAGTTAAAAAGGATTATAAAAGTGAAATGAACAGAAAGCAACAACTTTATAAAATTAGAAATCCAGTTTTGTTAAATACAGAAGCCTAATTTCTCTTCGGAAAGACAAAACTCAGGAACAACATTCTTGGACATAAAATATAAAACACTATTTCCGATTTATACTAGTAATAAAGTATTTTTCATTCATTTCACTGGTTTAGTTTAGTTATATTAACGTCCTTCTTTGAAGCTGCACTACGGCTATTTCTGATAGCGCCAGAGGCGCACAAAGTTTTCACACAATTTAAATTTTTAATAATTACGTAATTGCATATCGGTTGTTGAAAATCCTAGAGGCAAAGCTCAAAAAAATTAATTTTCGAAATCAGACAACCCAAATGTCACCTTTTTCGAAGAAAAGAAAAAAAACAATGGATTGGAAAGATGAACGTGTATCTTATTTCCTTACCACGTCAGGGTAGAAAATGCTTTAATCGAAAAAAATAGCCGATGAAATTTTATTTTTTCCAAATTAAAAATTTCCCCATTGTTATCTTCAAAGGGTGATATGATACTGAGAGTTCTTTTAAGGAAATAAGAAAATTTTATTTGTCCTTACATTTCCTACCTTAGTAAATTTCATTTTCAGAAATATAACTTCAAAATGAAAGAAGGAAAAACACCGACCTTTGACATTATATTTTCTCCAAATGAAGTGTTTACCCATTATGTTAATCAACAAGTGATATGGTATAAATAATTGCTTATAAAACAACTATGAAACTTTGATATGTCTTAACATTTCTGTCTTAAGAAAACTTATTTTTAGAAATGCAATTTAAAAGATACTTGTTCTTTTGAGAATTGGTAACTTAGGTCTTCATTAAAGAGAAGACCAAGAATTCGTTTTTCTAAAAGTTTTTCTTATTTTAAATGGAATTCCTGAGTGATGCTTTTTTTTGTACAGATACGTATCGGACAGCAATGGTAGTTTTTAGTTCAACCAACCACAGAACACATTTTACTTCATATATTTTGTAATTTTCTTACTTTCCTTTGAGGGTGAGAAAAAATTAATCAACACGACAACCGGCAAACCAAAAACACTGCAAGTGTAAAAAAAAAAATTCCAGCTAGCTATGATTATATTTCAGTTCAAGCGATCACAGAAAACAGCTAACTTCATTTCTTGCAGATCCACAACTCAGCAGTTATTCTTTAAAAAAATACCTTTTTTTATTTCCTAAAAATAAAAATTTCTAAAGATTAAAAATGATAGAAACACTGAGCATTCCATTTATTCGTTTTGATTTAACTTCTTTCATATATGCAAAGCAAGATTCTTATAATCTCTTTTTTTGCTCATTTCTTATGTACTAGAGTTCTGAAAATTAGTATAGTTGTGTATTTCTAATAACAACAGAATATATTAATGTTTTAAAATTTAATTATCATATGCTGTATAGATTTTCTCAAATTCCGCTTCCATACAGGAGTCATCATCTAATACTGAATTTGAGAAAGATTGATTCCTTAAGAATTACAGTCATAAAATATAAATAATGTTAAATACTAAAATAAAGAAAATAATTAAAAGAAGAATGAACAACTTGTTTTTATTAAAAGAGGAAAATAATTGCTTTATCAAAACTATGGATATCAAAACAGTGATGTACCCGGGC
>JAPMOR010112654.1:1515187-1552533 GCA_026543865.1 Argiope aurantia | reverse complement strand
TTTCTAAAATTTAAAAGATAGAGTGGAAGCTAAACTATACAAAATTTCAGAATAAAGAAATACAAACCATAAAAGGCAAAAGGAAATATTTTTTTAAATCCATAAAAGCTTGTAACAAAAATTTCATTAATGGCTTATTGTTTTTTCTGCCGAATGAATATTATTGCTTAACCGTATATAAAACTAAAATAATATTTATTGAAGGATGAAAGAATGCAAGGACATCATTTACATGCAGGATGGTGCACCACCTTATATTGATTGTCGTGTAAAGCGATTGATAATACAGCATTTCACAGAAGCACGAGTTATCAGTTGTCATTCTCGATAGCATGGCCCCCTCGCTCGCCGGACATAAATCCTTGCGACTTCTGGTTGTGGGGTTATTTGAAGGACAATATCTACCGTCAAAGGCCATAATCTCTGCTAGATCTGAAGGACAACATTCGGCGCCATATTATTAATATTACGGCAGACTCACTCCGGTCGTCTATAGAAAATATGGTTCAAGGATTAGAGCATATTGTTGAAAATGAAGGACGGCATATATAGCAATTTTAATTTTATTATAAACCACAATCAATATTTTTATATGTATTACAAAGCCACCTAAAGATGAATTTTTTTTATTTAATAAATGTAATAATTTGTGGTTCAAATTTTATCTCATTTGGATCAATAGAACGACCCCTCTGAAGTGGGTAATTTAATTCTTGTTAACCCTGTATATCATTAATAGCACATATAATGATAATCATTATAATAGTAATAATTAGTCTTTAGCTTTACAGGGTTTACTGAAATCAGAATACTATAACATTATTATCGTAATTAGTATAACTTTCTTAGCTTAAACTTTTAGAAAAATCATTATTTTGAAACCTAGCCAAATTTCAGTACCAATTTCAAATTTTGTACCGGAATTAACTAATTAGAAAACATTAATGTACCCTCTCTACTTTCGCCACTTTGATTAAAATAATAATCATGGTTTTTTATGAGTAATTAATTGGTAACTCCATGTAATATTTAAAATGAAGAAAATCAATTTTTTTGAAAAAAAAAAAATTGTTTTTAGCATGTTTTTTGACACGCTACGAATTTATCTTTCTTCATAATTATAAGATAAATAAGGTGTATATTATTTTCTAATGAACTTTTTTAATGATTGATTACTAAAAAATACACGAAAATATAGTAAAAAGTATAAATATATATTATATTATAGTAAAATTATTCTTAAATTAATTATTATGATTAAACGATATGGACTGCACATTTATTGAAAGAATAAAGAACAATTCAAGGTTATCAATTTAATGCAACAAGCGACCAGGTTGTTTTTCTTGTTAACAACCTTTTTAGACTTTTACACTACTTTGAGGACAACTAGAAACTTTTCACGTTTGTCATATTATATAGCATAATTTATTTCATTCTTTAAAGTGAAATACGATATTTGAATTTGTTTTTGACACTACAATGTTATTCTTCAGTTCAAGATTCATGAACTTTGTTAAATATGCTGAGCTAATTGGTGTTAGAGCTACTAATTATTATTTCTCACAAATTATTTCTGTGCTGCCTA
The DNA here is from genome assembly GCA_026543865.1 of Argiope aurantia. Lineage (NCBI taxonomy): Eukaryota > Metazoa > Arthropoda > Arachnida > Araneae > Araneidae > Argiope > Argiope aurantia. The sequence goes on along the minus strand of JAPMOR010112654.1, from coordinate 1,550,945 downwards.
TTTTTCGATTATGAAAGAAATCTTACTAACAATATTTTTTCCGTAACTGATCCAAGCTGACTATTTGGAATTCGGGATCTTGCAACAATTGAGATTCTTTCACAAAAATAAAACTATTAGTTACATTATATACTACTTACATATAACATATTGTTCAAAATGGAAATAATTTAAAATTAGAATTTTACTATATTTTCAAATATTTTTCGTAAATTAAAAAAATATTTTAAACTTACAGGCTAAATCAACTGGGAACCAAGAAATAGTTCTAGTGAGTTAAAGGAAAACACACACACACACACTAAGCATGAGTTGATAAATTTATGAACAGACTGAAAATGTACATGTTTTTCAAAAAAATTGCTCTTTTTGCAAATTGAATCTTGTAAGCAAAGACCATAAGAAGTAAAGTTGATCACAATTTAGAAGGACGTTTCACTCTTTTAAGCACAGCGACTTCTGAACAATTTACGTCAAAGTATTGAATGCATGGCTATTCAGTTTTTAAGCCAATTAATGAAAAATGAGTTTAAAAAAAATACTCTTAAATGAACTGATATCTATCTATCTACTAACTTATCTATCATGAGCTATGATTTATATAAATGGCTCAGGAAATAAACAATCATGCCTGCAAGTGTTGCGAAATACAATTTTCTTTAGCCATGTGGATAACTTCCGGTCATTTATCAATTTCAGCTCAAACTCCTAAGCATATTCACAGGCGTTGGTGCGCATTCGAAAGCCGTATTCATGTTTTGCACGAGGCTGTCTAAATCTGAAATCATTTCAATGGGACGTGTTACAAACTTTGTCTTTCTGTTGAAACTTTCAGCTGTGAAGGAACTGAGGATACCTAAAAAGAATGCTTGACACAGAAGCGCAAGTATGTTTTCTATGTGTCCAAGGGAAACAATTTGGGCAATTATTATATCTCCAAACATATAATAATTGATTAAAAAAATTTTATTGTACTGCTTAGAAGGAAGTTAGAGCTATTTGTAATACGTGTAAAGGTTTTAAATATCTCTGAGTAATAAAAAATATGTAACGTCTTTTTTTTAACTTTTTGGCATACGGAAAGAAAATATTGTAATCGCCAAAAATTTGAGTTCGAAATTCTGACAAATCTCCACTTTTCAGACCTACCTGAGTCCGAAAAACACATTTTTGGAATTCTGTTTGTCTTTGAGCAAGAAGGATGTGATTTGGTATGTGATCTATATTCCAGATTTGTATCCATACTAAGGAAGTTTGTATGTCCGCCCGAGGATAAATGAGAACTATCACTGCAAAATGAAAAGGTGAGATAAATGAAACCTAGAACCCAGATTTAGTAAAATGTAAATCTTTATCAAATGTTCAGCCAAATCTGATAAGAGAGTGACCGTCTGTCAGTCTGTTTTGCATGCAAACCCAATAACTCAAAAACGTAATGAAATAAGATTTAATAAATAAAATTTGACATAAGATCTTGTGATTATATTTATTGTCGTGTTTCAAGTTTTGGCTTTCAATTGAAAAAAAAAGTGTGCAAAATACATATTTGATTTTTTAGTACTTGAATAGTATATGTTAGCGATTAATCGCCAAAGATCACACGCTAAATTTAGTAAAAACTCTAGATTCACGTCGGAGAACAAAATTTCGAAACTAATGTTCGCAAATGCCATACAATGAATAGACAAATATCAGCTTTCAAATTCGCCCACAATTATCATTTCTGTTGCTTTAAAAAATATCTGGGTCCACAGCCCTGAACCAGGTCCTAAATTTTATGCGGACGGAAGGGGGGTGAGGAGAGCACGCCCGCTGATTTTCTTGAAGGTTAAATGAGAGCTTATTTTCTAATAAACATGAACATTCCACATAATCTAAGTAAGAAGTGTCTCTTGAAAAACTGTATTTTGTAGAAATAATTATCCTCCATACAACTCCCATATATTACTATGATGAAGAGATAACAATACTAAGTGATTACACTAACTGGTCATATGTAAGTTCTCTCAGATAGCCAGATGGTCCTTGATAAATTGATTAATCACGTTGGCATAATACTCTATTTAATAGTATTAATAATCGACCACTGTCAGATATTGCAGCTTCATTAAATTATTGAATGGAGCTGGAAATCTATTACAAATAATTCAGGTATAAAAAATTATTGAACCGTGCCCCGAGTGTTTTATTACCCAGAATTCAAATGCTGTAGATGTTGCATTAAATTAATGTATTCAGCAAACAATTTAATAAAAAATAATGAAGATAAAAATGTTGTAGCGAAGTCATCTGCAACGGTTGATTACTCTATATTAGGATATTGTGAATGATCCATTAAATCTTCGCATTGAACAAGAAATAGCTCAAAAATAAATTGATTACAAAAATTATATAGAATTCTGGAACTGCATTAATATTCTGGATATAATTATGGATGATCTTCTTCCATTTTCTGTTATTTATAAATTATGTTAAATATTAATTCATTCTGACAATTAAGAATAAGAAGAGCCTGATATTTTTCATGCAACGTTTATACGTTTAATGAAGATATTTTGATTGCAAAACATAATTAAAACAAACATGAAAAATTTACAAATGTTTGAGAATATTTCCATATTACTGCATTGTCAAGGAATTGCATTAAGTTAAAGGAATGAAAGCTAAAACATTTCGCTAACAGCAAAGTTATATTCTGTACTCTAAAAAAACTAATCTGTACAAAAAATTTCGAATATATGAATGGTTCATATGAATTTCGTAGCAAACTTTCGAAAACTTTAGCCCTTTACTAAATATTTTTACCCTACTTGCTTTATTTTTTCTGAAAACTAAAATATGCAATATGTGAAAAGGAAGCACATTTTTAGATTTCTAGAAATTGAATAAATAACAGTTAAAATTGAAATTAATATGTGAAAATTATTTGAATTGAATTATTAAAAATAAAAGTTTGAGTTTCGTTAAGACCGAATTATAGAAAATGAAAGCTTTGCATTAGTTCTCTTGTAAATCTCATATTATCTTTATAGTACCAATAGTACTTGAATGTATAATTGTAATGTTTTATGTTATTTGACTTTTTTAATAAATTTAAATCATTATATTTTTTAGCAAAATTTTCTAATCGTTATTTATTTTTAATTTATTAATCGTCATGTGAAGCAAATATGTCTTACAGGTAATTTATTTGTTTGAGCCGTGTGAATCATATTTGGTATTAGTGAAATGTTTTTTTTAATCATAGTTTAGCGATGGTTTTCATTATAATATAAATACATAATTACTGGCAAAGTGTGAACTAAAGAACGAAATAAGCTAATTGGCCTTATATTTATATTCTTTCTTTAAAAGAAATGGATCATTTCTAATTGCTGAACTATTTGGTGCAGAATCACTGAATTCTGGCTCGTAATCATCCAATGAAATCTAGAATTGGTCTCCTTTTTATGGATAGCAATAATTTCCCAAAACATTGTTTTTACTATCGATAATTTCTTAAAAAGCATATATTGAACTGAATTTGAGATATGAATAATTTCAAACCACATTTGCTTTCTGTTAATAGAATGCAGTTGTGAATAAGACGCGTTTATGTTTTGAATCAACCGGTGCTAACTATTTTGATCTAAGATGCCCAGTGAGGCACGCTTGCTTCATGTTGAAAACAATATTTTTAACACTTTTTCAGACATTCGTTTTATTAATAATTAGTATGTCAATCTTTATTAATGGTTCTGCATGTATAATTAGTCAGTTTTTTCCCGCGGCAAAGAAAGCTTGAACAATTTTTTTAATATTGTAGTCATTAGCGTGTTGATTAGAAAAAAAATTGGCACAATTTTGTACCTTTTAATTTGATTCTAACTGATCTTGAGTAATTTTTTTAATTTCTAAATGGCCATTTTCCCACAAATTTAACACGAGGAATAGAGTTAAACAAAAATAATTATTGTTAATGGAAACATACGTACCTTCCATTTAATTGCATATGTTTAGTAATTTAATTAATTAATAATCCAATTTATTCTCGCCCACGAATTAGACTCCTTTGTGCTCACAAGATCAAAGGATCAAAGGAGTGCATTGTTTCGTTTCCTTTTCTTTTTTGTCATTCTATTACATTCATCCATGTTAGTCCGTATTGAAATAAACAATGAATTAATCTTTAGTACAGAATAAAATATGCTTAGTCAGACGTAGTTTGAACAAAAGAGTATATGCAATATTCTAAAGAAAACATACACAATGAGAAGTAAATCCACAATGGACAAACAAATTTTGAGCTACCAGTAAAAGAAAGAGCTGCATAAATAAAATTTTATCATTTTCATTTGCAATTAAATAAATAATGTAAAGTTTAGCTTAATAATACCTAATATCCCGTTTCGAAAGTATTATTTTTGGGATGATCTGACAATTTTGAGTCTCGGTAAGATGTCAAAAATAACACAAGATCTGGCGCTACTCTCTCTAAATATTTGGTCAACGACCTTCAGGAAATCAGCTTTAGAACCTGAAGTTTATCGAATTAGGAGCCGAGAACTTATCACATGGCCACTGCGGCCTAAAATGATAATAAAAAAATAAAACAATTCATCTATTTTTCATTTAGTCAGTGCTTTTTAAACGAACTATTGTTTAATTTTCATGTTGTAGGATCAGGATTATTTAATATTTTATGTCGATTCTGTATGAAAAAAAGAGATCTATCAGAATTTCGGGTTCTTAAAGAAATTTTTTGCATTTTGAGAAGGATGTAAGTTGATATTACATCTTTTCAGTTTCTGAAAATTCAAATTGACGAAGAGGGGAAAGTTACACACTGAAATTTTCATTGTTTTAAATTAAATGTTTTGAATATATACCTAATATATTTAAAAGCTATTAGTTTGAATGGAAATTAATGTCCAACAATGACATTCAATATTTTATGTAATGTAATTTTCAAAATAAGTGAAGCAGTTGAAAATATCCATAAATTCCTTGTTACTAAGGATAGGATATAAAAATTCAACAAAATATGAAAAAAGCTTAATATTTTACTTACGTTCATAGCAATTATCCTATGTGATTTCCCTTGGTTACACGAACAACATTCACGTAGTAGTTGATTCCTTACCTGACATGGGGAAACATGATCTCAGCCGCTGATGCCGATGATGATGGTTATCTACAATTTATATAAAAGTTCGGATAAATATATAAAATACAGAAAAAAAGGGAATTTTATTTAATATTCCTCAGAAAAATGTTTTCCGATTGGTTACCCTCTTCAAATTGCTGGTTCAATTAAAAAAGGTTAATAAATATATGTTTCAATAAACTTTCGCTTAATCTACTTTTGAATAATTTATTTTTCGATTTCTAATGGATATTTATACGAACCAAACCACATAAGAAACAAATATTTTACCAATTGCGAATAAAATATCCAGTTGCTATAAATTTTGAGATTTATTTTCTATAGCTTAGCAGCTTTATTACTATGGTAGCTAGAATAAAATAGAGTATTTTATTCACAGAAGTGAAAAAAGCGAATTTGAGAAAAGTAGTAAATATTTGATATGAAATAAATTGGGAAGTTCTTACTTGAGGAACATTTGAAATTGAAACTCTTTATTTGTATACTTCACTTCCAGTTCATCAGTGGAGATTGTTTACGATTGCAACGAAATTCATTCGCTACTGGAAATGGAAGGAATGGTGACTTCTCAAATGTCAGTTCTGTCAAACAATGGTTTATTGTCTACGTATATTAATCTCAGACGAGCTCTTAACACTTAAAAACGACAAAAGATTTAAACGAAGCTTCTAAAGATTTCTTCAGACTCACAGTTCTGTTTAAATAAAGAGATTTCTTTCTTTTCTTGGTTTGAATACTTTCACTCTCAAAGATTATAATTCAATACTCAATAAGAAAATATTTTAGTTACAACTTAACAAATATGAATAAGTTAACTTTCAAGTTGAAGAAGCTAACTTTGAATTCAGAGTGGTATCTGCTCTCCCTTTTTGAACTTATCTAAGATACAAAAAAAGTACAACGGTTTGAAGTTCGGTAGTGTAAAAGAATTAAGTATCATCTCAAAACTGAAAAGAACCAAAGATCTAGACTTATCCAAGATACATTTATTTCGACTTTTTTACTTTATCATATACGATGATAGAGTTTTGTCATCATCAAAAAATTCAAACTGGAGGCTTTGATGAATCCCCATATTTTAGATCTCCGGGAAAAAAAAACATTTGGAATACATCTATCTGTGAACACGATAGTTCAAAAACTCTTTGAGTTAGGAGGATGAAATTCTTTATATGGCTTCGACTCCAAATTTATAGAAATTTCTAAAGAAATCCATGCATAGAAAATGTGTCTGTCGGTTGTTAACACGATGATTACAAAATGAAGAGAAATAGATGATTAAAATTTGTGACGCAGATTTAATATCTAAAGTGTAAACATATGTAAAAGCTGAAACCAAATCCATCAAAGAATCTGTAGGTCTGTACCTTCAAAAGTATGCAAACACAATAACTCAAAATCGTAATGACTTAAATATATGAAATTTTATATGTGATTTTGTAACTACATTTATACTAGTTCTATTTAAAATTTTGGTTTTTATAGGTTGGAAAGAAACGTCCAAAATACATATTCAGTTTTCTGGTACTTGTGCATTGATAGCATATCAGCGATTAATCGAAAGAAATCGCTTTATATTAGGCCTTTTCCTAACTATTTTCTGCCAAAAGTATACGATTAATAACACGATACATTTATTAACACGATACAAGTAATCGATAAAGTTTCAAGGTCACTCTTACTAGCTATTTTCTCCATTACGTAGTGTAGAAAAGGATGGATAAGCGTGGATATTCATAAAAAAATTTGACTTTGATGAATATCCACGCTTTAGATCACCTTGAGTACGACAAAAACATTTTTCGAAATCTGTCTGTCTGTTTATGAACACAATAACCCAAAACGGAGCAAACTAGATGTCATTTGGTATGTGGTCTTCACATGGAATTTAGAGACATTTGTCAAAAACCTTATCTGACAAAGAGAAATATGTTTGTCTAATATTCACATAATATAAATAAAATAATACGAAGGCACAACGAGCTAGATATATGAAATCTGGTGCATGAATTAACGACTTGTAGCTTTGTTTCAAATTTCAGATCCAATTCGTCAAAAGTTTGACTGTGTTTCGGTCCGCTTTTCGGGTGTGTGCTGTAGGCGATAATTACAAAGTTCAGGAAACTAGCACAGTAAAATTTTAAATGTGATCTTTAAGCCACAAATGTAGACTTATGTGAAATTTTGGATCAAATTGGTCAAAGGGAAAAGGTATTGTTCCAAAATTCTTATTCAGTGCGCTTCATTAAATGCCGAATCTGCAGAAAATGTTCTATACTTTTGAAGCTCACAAGAAAGTTGACAGGAGAACTCTCTCATTAGCTGCCTTTGAGATTATTGGATCATTGATTCGAAGTGCACCAAATTACCAGATGGCGTGTTCAGTAAAGCTGAAATACGACTGTGACATTAAGCGAAATTCACTGCGCATCTTGGAGGAGGAAAAAGGGGAAAATATCCTATCAAAGCACTTAACATGAAGTTAGTTATCAAATGACATACACTGTGAAGTTTATGTGACAATGATATAAAGCCTATCTTTTTGCCATATATATAGGAGTGATATAAGTAAACATAATTGATGGTCAAATGTGATTTTTTTTTTGTTGAGAAGGAAAAATTTAATGCTTATAAATAATATTGCAAGAATTTGAAAAGGAGTTGTTATGGAGGCAAAATATATTAGAAGAACAAAAAGAAAAGCTCCTCGTCTTTCCGCTCCTTTTTCAAATGCTTTTTAATGACTGTCAAAAAATACATTTTATTAAATTTATTTTTAAGTAGAAAATGTTGAACCTTTATCTGTATTTCATAATCAATACTACGGTGTATGAAACGCAGAATTTACGCCGCTGATGATCCAAAATAATAGTTTCCAGTTCTTTTTCATTTATATACTCATTTTAAAGCTATATCTATTAAATGAAACATTTGATAATAAAGAAGTTAACAAATAATAGTGTTTTTTGTGTTTGTCTTACTACAAAACAATGGAAATGAAGCAATAATGTGGGAATATTATTTGTTATAAAATCAACCCAGAGATTGTATTTCACACTGCTCGAAATACAGAAAAGTATAACTCCATATAGCTCGAATAAAGATATCTATGTCCTAATTGAATTATTACGTACTAGTTTTATCAGCATTTTCTGAAAATTTTGTGGTTGAATTTGTTATATTGATTGATATATATAATGCCATTTCAAACTGACAACATACTAAACGCTCCTTGTGATTGAATGATCGATGATGAGTTAATATTTATTTCTGTTATACTTAAAATTATTTAATGATCTCCAAATGCACATTATTTACGTAATGATAGAGTTACGTGACAGAGAACTGCCTTTAATAACTAATGGGAATTATATTAGAGACTTCTTCTTGGCAGACAGTAGCTAGACACTGCAAGGATATTGTCTCAAGGAAATGGGAGTGAAGAGAAGGGAAACAGTTGAAAGGTTTTTTCTGCTCTATGGTTTCCAGCTTCGACAGATAACATTTTCGCCATAAAGGACCATTAGTCCTACAACTTAAGAAGTTTTTTCGGGGAAAGTGAAAACAATGTTTTTTTTCACAGAATCGTTATTTGTGTCATTATAAACAAAATCTAAAAAGTCCCCGACATTCTGCTTTATGCGTCGGATGTTTCGACGGAACTGTATCTTAGCAATCAGGCGTAGGGCCCTTTAAACCGGCTTTTAAGCCAGAATTTATTGCTTTATTCATTTAATTTAGTTGTATCCTAAGTGTTCTGATGTGGTATGCTTTGGTTTCTAGTTGGAAAAATGAGAAGTGAAGTGGGGTGTTTTGTTAGTTTTTTTCTAGGTTACTCGCAAACAACGCATTTAATTCTAGATTGCACATTATTGAAAAACATAAAAATGTTGCATATGAAAGTTAATATTGAATAATTTGCTGCAGTCGCATAGGTACCAGCTCTTATAGAAATAAATTTAAAAAAGAAAAACAATTTTTTTGAATGACAAGGCATGTAGTGAAACGAGTAATCTAAATATATTTGAGGAAAATATTCATTTTTCTATGCAAATACTTATGTTGGAGCATTAATGCTAGTGTGATGCGATAGTTTGGAGAGCTAAGTTTGCGTCTTATTTAACTGACTAAGGTTGAAAATTATTTGATTTATCCAAAAATATCTCTCAAGTAGCTTCTAAATGAGATATTAATCTAACTATATTAAAACAATACCTGGTAAACTTAGTAAATTCTCCACTGTTTTAAAACTTGAATCGACTAGAGGAAAGTGAATATACATGAAATTTTGTCTGCGCAAGATTTTATAACTGCGCATAAGCCTCTACGAAATAAATGAAGGCATTCTAAGGCCTCGGTGGCCTGGTGGTAACGTGTCGACTTCTAAATCGGAGGGTTTCAGCTTCGAGACCCGATTCCACTGAAAAACCGTCTTTTCATCGTTTCTTAAAACTTGCACAGCGTCGATTGTTTTTCAGTTACATCGAAGCCTGTATTCGCAATATATCCCTATATTTACAGATGGCACAAAGTCAACTAACTCTGTCGGAGGCAATATTGCTTTTGAAGATACCGTGTTTGCTTATAAACTTAATGATGCCTTCTATGAATTTATTGCTGAGGCTATAGCAATCTTTTGTGCTTTACAACGCATATCGAATGAAAGCACCCGTTGCTTCTGCATATACATTGACAGTATGAGTGTTTTACAACAGTTACAACAAACTGATTCCTGTAATAATCCGATTATTTGTGATATTTTTCTTCTTTTGGAGGATCTGAGAAGTAAAGGATTCGACATAATATTTTGTTGAGTACCCAGTCACGTGGGCATTAAAGGTAATGAGTTGGCAGCTTCTACCGCTAAATCTGCATTAACCCCGCTTACCAGATTAATCCCTTTAGCAGATGTTCAATGCTACCTAAAGAAGCATATTTACAAAATCTGGCAGCAACAATGAGATTTGCAGGGAAATAACAAATTGCATTCGTTAAAACCTACACTTAGCAAATGGTCTAGTGGAGAAATTACGTTATTCTGACTCGTCTTCGAATTTCGCATACGCGTTTTACACATAAATATTTACTTTTTGGTGAACCCGAACCCATGCATACAAAAAACACTATTCAGTTGTACATATTTTAATTGAATGACCAGTTTTTAACTTCCAACGTGAATCCTTTTTTAATACAACGATTTTATCTCTGAACCACCTTGTGGGAGAAAATCCTCAATCTAATATCTTCCTTTTTTTACAATCGATAGGCATTTTACATCATATATGATTAGTTCTATAGTGTTTCACTTGCTTTTAAGTACTGAACCTTTTTTTAAAACGAATTAAGTGTATTTTAGAACTTTTTTCACTGTAATTTTATATTACTATATGTTAATATATTCACCATATGTTTGGAGCAGCATAGCCATGTCTGGATTTTGCGCCATTAAAATCCAACAAGCTAACCATCAGGACATATAAAAGAAATGAAGAAGACAAACAGAAGCAAATATAAAGTACAAATCAGTAATAAAGAAATTATTTTTGAATTCAGAAATTTTCCATTAGTTCAGTCTCCTGAAGAAGTCAGACATTAAGTTTTGCAAGAATACTTAGAGTATGAATTAGCATCTGGTTTATTATTACTTTTCAATGAATGCAGCATGAAACAAGGCTCAAAATGTGTTTAGTTTTTACAATTTTTACCCCAATAATTTACAAAATCCATTCAATGGAGCAATCTATGTTATTGAGGTTAATTTCCTTCTGCATCTTGTAATTTGGAGGTTCATTTTTAATAATTACAGATAAATATGTTGTATGTACAAAAATATTATACTCCAGGAGACACTTTTGTCGTTTTTGAAGGATATCCATAAAGTTTATCACTGTGAAACATGAATAAATTAAATGCCTTAAATGTGCTGAGAGAAACTGCATCTAAAATATTTTGGTGTTGATTATTATATGAATATTTTGAATGAATTGATGACAATGAATGTACTTCAAAAACAATTCTTCTCTTACTGTTTAACAAAGGAAGAAGAATTATAATTGTCTGAAGTGGTAAACTTGTCCTGTTTAGTTAAATATACTATAGAGGATGCAGACCACTTGATTATCACCAGTGCACTTGCTACTTGTGAAGAAATAAATGTGCTGCAGGTTCGCTTGTTATGTTCGTATTTTCATTTTCACCATCTACAAAGATTTATTTTTTCATGACACCAGGAAAGGGGAACTCACCGAACCACTTCATCAACAGTTTCATTCATTCTCAACGTATAAAATACGTTTTCCAATATTTCATGGTTTCAGTGGTAATAAAACAGCCTGTTCAATTTACAGGCATGGGAAGAAGTTGTTAAGCTGCAACTAAGCACTTTCAAAAGTAGCTCGTGTCTTTATGACAAACATGCCCAAGTGGAAACTCATGATAGTAGTGAATGGAAATGAGGATGTTGATACCTAATTGGCTAAAGACCTCGCTTGTTTGCAAGATTACTTGTGAAAACGAATGATTTCATTCTAATACTGGAAGATGTACCAGTCTTGAATATATGAAATGTGGTTCAGATAGGAGGCCAACTGGGGTGGCAAATTAACCAAATATTGTATCACCACTAAAGATTTACCTTTATAGTTTTTATTATGCCTATAATCTGCAAATGAGCTTAGAAGTGTAGTTCCACTGGAAGTTATAGAATATTGGGGATGAAGAGTTGAATGACTATTCCCTGCAAAAAAGCATTTACACACTAACGCTGTTCCTGAACTGTTAGTAGGGATTGTAACGTAACGCAACGATAAGAGGATATAAAGGCTTAGTGTTTGTATAGATTGTTTCGAAGCCGGTGGTCTCCAAGTTTGAAGCCCTATTCTCTTGAAGCCTCACTTGTTTATGGATCTGGTGTACATGAAATTTGACGCCTTGGGTCAAAGGCCTTCGTGTTAGCTGAGTGCAAAAATTCGAAGATCATCCCCGTCATCAGATTTCCGAAGTCCATCCGAAATAGATCCCTTGTTGTTTCAAAATGGGACGTTTCTATAGTTCACTTAAACCACAACTCAATCTGTATGATGTGGGAAAACAATCACGTTCTTATTTTAAGTAAGGCACTTTGGATCTATTCATAAAGGACTCCTTTTAGTTTTCTTAATTTTGCATTTCGCCATTTGTCGGGGGTTCGGCATTCTTTTAATAGCAAACTTGAGCGACTAGATAATTTGCCGTAAATATTGGTTTTGCTTAATTTTAATTAAATCACTTGTTGATATAATGCTCCTTCAATAAAAAATTTTAAACATCATCAGAAATTTTATTCGTGTTATTTTGATAGCTTTACATATGTTGTGCTCATTGTGAAAATAAACAATTCTAATGGAATAAAGCCCCATGACATCACATCATTATTCAAACACTTCTAACTTTTGTGGTACTGTAACTTTATTTTGTTATTTTTCATGTAAATTACTCATATACTCCTTTTCATTAGCTTTCAACAATAAAGGAAAATTACGAGTTTTAATGTTCGACGAAATAATGAAAACAGCGTGAATTTCATTGCAGCATTGGAATCCATTGTTAAAATTGACTCAGATAATTTTTTTCAAATATTACCGAAATTTAGTAAAAAAGTGTACTCTAATTAAATTGGCATAGCTAAAAAGATAATTTTTAAAATATTTGTTGAGATAGTTTAAAAATCAGTTTCGTGCAATATTATTTTTAGGGAGTTTTGCGAGAAGACACCAAAATCTTGTTTAATTTATAATTAATAAAACAGAATCGCTTAAAAGAGCACATTCCGACTGCCAGAAGTATAACAATCCCAAATTTAATAACTATCGGTCAAATGGTCTGTCATGCAAGGAGAATTCACATTGACACATTCTGCATTATTATTAATATAGATGATAGAAGAAGAAAACATAATTATAAAAACTCGTTTTTTATTATCTGTTTTTATTCAAGTACAGAATCTATATTAATTTTATATTCATCATGTGTAGCTTTGAGATGTAGGAAGTTACATCAGAATTTTAATTAAGAATCAGAATTTTAATCATTTCTTGTTGAAAATCAAGCGTTGGTTTAATTCATGAGATATTTTATTAGTCAAATCTTCCTTTAATATTGTAAATACCCGCGTTTTAACGAACAATTTTCTAAACAACACATATTTGAATAGAATTGCATTTATTCCAACCAGTACTTCAAAAATATATGAAAACTGTTGAGGATACAAATGCGATAGTCTAGACTATATATTTTTTTTTTGCTCTTTTACTGGCGCTCTTCTTTGGAGTAGGATGACACAAACATTTATCTTGTTGACGCAGTGATGAATGCTTAGAAAAAGATAATACCATTATTCAAGAACTTCAGAATATTCATCTTAGATAAGCCTCTAAGCGCATGGTTAAGATTGTTCAGGAAAGCAAGCTGCAGTGCGGCGAGTACACATCTTGATGTTTTGTCATAACTCAAATCACCCAACCATACCCTTTCGGCAATTCTAGGCTTCCTACATTTAGCTTTTGATCCTCGAGGTATGTGAAATAGTCTAAGCAGTGGGATTTGGGTAAACCTATTATGGTGAGTGAATATTAATTTGATGTAATTTCAATTGATTGAAATTAGTTACAATCAGTTAAGTCCAGTGCCTTTCATTGATAAGTAGGTACTGAAATTTCGAATAAATTAAGCTCAAAACCTGTAATTTTCTTAAAGGAATATTTGCTTTCATAAACTAAAATAAATATTCATCCCCATCATATTTGGCTAGATAGCCCAGGGTGGCCAGTGCCTTTCTCTGAATTCTGTTCCACCACATTCTACTATTGACATTTGTGCTTCTTTCTTGTTTCTTTCTTGCATAGCCACTAAATCTGTCTCCATCCATCTCATTTTGGGTTTACCCCTTTTCCTACTTGTTACAGGTTTATGTAAAAGAATTCTTTTTTTTAATATAGAATCATTATCCATTCTAATTATATGAGCCACTCAGTTCATACGATTTATTTTTCTGAACTTTATAATATCTGGTTCTCTATAGATTTTATATCTTCTCCAAACATTGATGATTTCTATCCCACCAAGAATGGCTCGCAGAATTTTTTATAACAAATATTTTGTATTTCTTGATAGTAGTGAGGATTTAAAAAATCGTTTTAATCCGTAAAAGGCTTTATTTTCGAAATAAATATTAGTACACAAATAAAAATTTTTAGAATTATTGTCCTGAGTATTGAAGGGAATAAATATATTATTAAAGACACCCTCTAATCCATTTCTCCTTCAAAATCCATTAATAAAATACTCAAAAGACCAAAAAAGTTGGACAGATAGAAAAATAAATATTTGAATGAAATAGTCAAAAATTATTTTATTTTACATTCAAACTTGATTTGTTACTTAAAAAAAATTCAACTGACGATCAATTGACAGTTATAGACAGCAACTATGAAAATTGCTATTTAATAAGGAAGCTCTCCAGAAGGAAATAAACACAGCTAATAGAGGACACTTCAGGATTCTTCGAAGCAGTAGCATTATTAAGTTAATTTTTAGTAGCATTATTAAGTTAAAAAATGAACAATCAAGTTAAGAGAAATTTCATTAGATCCAAATATTAAAAGTGAAAGTTTCAGGAATAGGCATTTATTAGCTTACTAAAAAGTGTGTGTATGTGTATACACACACTTTTTAGTAAGAAGATATAGATATATATATAAATTTAGAAGTTGTTTATATATATAAAACATACATACAAACGCATATATATATTTATAATTAATACCTGGGAATTCTATTTATTATGATACACATTGTAGTTGTTTCCTTACAATACTATTTTGACTTCTATATTTATCATAAAAATTATATTTTACTTTTCAATACTCTAATATAACGACTTATTTATTTCTATTATTTTCTACTTCTTGTGTTTATTATATGTCATAATTGGTAATTATAAAAAATTATTGATTTAGTAATCTGTTTGTTTTTCAAATTTAGTAACAGAGGATGTATATCGCATATATTTAAAATTTTATTAAAAATGAACAAATTAATCATTCATTTAGGTTTGAAAATATCAAAATTATACATTCTTAATGTGAATACACAACTGTACATCATATTAAAAATCTAGTGCAATAAGAACTGAGATCGAGTACTCAATTCTATCTCGAATTGATAAGCATGATAGAAATAATGTTAAATAAAAATAATTTTTTTTAATACTTGCAAAAAGTTGCTAAAATTTTGTTATTAATATTGAAATTTCAATTGAGCTCTTTATTTACTTTCAGTCTAAGGTAATTAGTTTGTTCGCTGATTGTACTGATTTTATTTCATTGCATTTGAATCGCTTCCGCATAGTTTAATAGTCGCGTTTCCCTTGAAGAAGTAATTTAAAGAATCAAACTGTGATAAACTGTGGTTTATAGTAGCCCTGCACCCGTTCTATTCATTGCCTGATGAATAGAACTGGTTGAGGAAAGGAATGAGTTATCCTAATGAATTCAAATAACTACCCGTGCCTACTAAATCTAATTGCACGTTCCGGCATTAACGTCGCTTCTTTATTCCTAATGAATAATATACAACATTAAAATGGCCCGATGAGAAAAAAATGACCAGAAGAGAAGGCCATTACATGGCTTTCTCTTCCTTTCAATATGCCGATGAAAGGAAGAGAAGGTTAACAACCCTAATATTTGAATTCAATGTATCTATTTCCACAAATGTTTAATAAAATGACACAGAAAGTAATATTGACAATGATATTATGAAAAAATGAGCGTATTTAATGGAGTGCTAATAATATCATAGAAGACTTTGCATGCAGATTTGACAGAAACGTTGATGAAATAAAACAAATGAAGCAAAATTCTTCCGGATATTACTTTGTTTTCAATAATGTAACGGAAATCCAATAATTATACAAAGAAATGAAAGTTGAACGAATTCCAATGCAAGAATGAGATATATTGCAACAAATTATACAGAAAAATATTTTTTGAAACTTATTAAAAATATTAAAAATTGAGTTACATCAAAACGGATAATTTTATGAATCTCAGATATTGCAATTATTTTTGTGTGGTAATGTTACTGCAAGGATCGACGAAAAACACAAAATTTTATTTTTAATTAATTAAAATTCTAATTAGAATAATTGTTGCTAGGCTCAATCCCACCTTCCAAAGTATGCCTGTGGCAAATTTGGTAGCACAAGGTCTAAGGATTTGTTTTGTAGAATGATCAAATTTTTTTATTATTTATAGAGATTATTTGATTTGAAATCCAGCAAATTCCTATTGTTCTCTTCGGGCGCAAAGTATAGTCTTTTCAAAAGCTTAGAATAACTGCTGAAGGCTGGAAGAGACATAGTTTTAGTATGCAATTCCTGCAACAAATTCGATTGCTTAGCATATTTGGGAGTTTTCTTTTGAAATAACGTTATTGAAAGTTGATATCCTTTTTATGATGCTGATGAGGGTATCAGTTGCACTTTGAAACGACGAGCGAAAAAGGAAAATGACTGTAGACTCGTAAAGAAAAAATGAGCCAATTTTTGAAAGAGGCTTTTAAAACCTTTTCGAGCGCAAGAAATGCTGTTTCTGCCATTGCCTCTACCCATAAAATTCTAATAATACAAGTTGTCTGGAACAGCACTTTGGAAAATGCGACTCCATGAAGAAAAGGATCTTGCTTCAACCTCTTATCAGTATTCATTCTCACTGTGCTTGAAACATGGCGGGTTTCCAATTCTCTATGTCTATACTCGAAATAGAAATATATGAAAAGACTTTGATTTCCAAGTTTTGTATTGGGAAACTATTTTTTTCACAAAAATAAAGAATCTTTGAAAGGCCGATTCATTTTTTGGATATCCCTTTTTATGCATTTTATCAGAACATGCATATGTTTCTTGCATCTCTGCATATGTTTTCATTTTTTACTTTCTCGTATACGCAAATATACAAAGTATTGGAATTATAACACTCACCCTGAGTTCTAAAAACACATGTTTGGAATTATGTCTATTCGTCTGTCTGTGAACAAAAATGTTTGGAGCTAGAAGCTTGAAAAGGGATTTACATCAAATTGGTGAATTCCAATTGGTGAATTTGAATGAAATCCTTTCAAATATCTATCTGCACGATAATTACATAAGATAAAGAGTTAGGCAGATCAAATTCAATACACAATTGAAGTACACATCAATATCAAATTTCAAACCAAATACGCAGAAGGGTTGACCATCTTTCGGTCAGTGCCTTTGCATTTTGTAAATGTAATAATGCAAATTTACAATGTTTTAGATAAATGAAATTTAGTATATGGTCTTGTTTCTAAAATTATAGTTTTATGTCGAATTTTGGTTTTAACTGGCTGGAAAATATCTGGAAAAATGCATGCTCTGTTTTCTTTATTATATTGTAAGCGCTTATATGCGGGACTCTGAAAATGAAAAACTGAGTACTCGTGGCCTTCACTGCCTTATTCAAGATCCACAATTTTTACGCAGAGAGAGGAGGGTAACATCTTCATTAGGGAGAATGCGAGAAAGTTTCATGGAGACCATTTTCGCTAGTAGAAGAGGAGATAGAGTTAATATTTTGACTAAGCAGTTCATTCAAATCAAAAGCAATCTATTCATGTTAATTACAAAAATATTCAAATAGGAATTATTTCAATTTTTTTGTAATTTTTAAACTTATAATTCCCGATATCCATTAGATTAATACGTTGCTTAATTTACAATAAAGTATTAAAAATGTTGCAATCATTTAGCATTCTCAAACATCTTTTTAATCAGCTGAGCACTTTTTCGCAGATTGCAAATTCAAAGTCAAATGTTTGTTTCTTTGCTAGTTTCATATCCTTTAATCGATTTTTCACTAGCCCTCTGATGCTCTAGATTACTGAAATTTTATACAATGGCGTGTTTCCGATGATAATATACTAATATTTTGAAGACTTATTTATTTGCTCAATATTATTTAAATTTTGATTCCACGTGCAAACGCATCACGTTTTAGTACTCATTCTGTAACGTACTCGTTGTGTTTGAAATAATAGCATGCTTTTAATTCTTTATGTCTGTACTGAAAATATAAATGAATATATGCTTTCTGCAGTGACATTTAAGTGTCAATTTTACATTCGTAACTTATTCTCACTCAAAAAAAAATGCTTTTCAAAAGCGGGATTGACCTTTGGAACTTCTTGAAATTATATTTTTATATATTTTATTATTATTTAGCAATTTCAAAAGATTTTTTTTTAAATTTCATGAATATGTTTTTACCATTTTTAAAATCCTGCTTTACTTTATGTAGGCGAGCTTAAGAATGATTTATGATCATTTCAGCGTTTTCTTAGTGGCAAGAAATTGTAAAGCATTAAAATTGGATAAAAAAATTAAAATCCCATTATGATGCTATTATTTTTAAGCTCCTTACTTTTCACATCATTTTTGGAAACCTCGCATGACTATAAAAACTGTATGCTATTCTTTTTTTTTTCAAAATGTTTTCAGGTCAAGGATTAAACGTGACGCCATTTTTAATTACCTAGATGAGTTTTTCACTTCTTGATCATAATTATGTTTGAAGGTTTAAATATTCTTAAGTGCATCGCATAACTCCCAAGTTTTTAGTGCATTGAGAATTTTTATGTTGTAAATTCTTTTCTTATGTGAGTTATGCTCCGAATTATTTACAATTCTTCACCTTTCTATTGCAACTGCGTTGAAAAATGAACAAGAAATGAATTGGCAACAAATATGTAGCAAAAAATGAAGTAACGGAATGCATCAATGAAATTTGTTTATTTTGATACTTATGATTATTTCTTTTATAGTTTTTTTCACGCTCTTTTTATTTAATTTGATTTGTTTTACACTTGTAAATCATGAGATTTTAATGTTGCTATATACGGAATTTAGCTGTTTTGATACATGAAATATTCTGCTTATAACATTTTTGACAGACTTTTTTTCAATTTAATTTGTTTCGTGTTTGTAAAGATAGAATTTTGTAATAAATTTGTTTACTAATTTTGGAACTATGCACACTTGTGTTTGGTAGACAACATTGTATTATTTTAATATTTTCAAGACTTAATTATAAAATAATTGATTCATTTCATTAAATTTTGTTTTTACACGAATGGCAATTCTTTTTAATAAATTCAAGAAAAAAAATCTTTATATTTATAATAACAAATCATGAGTTTAAGAATATTAATTTGATTTTAATTCATTAAAACTTTATTGTTACTATTATTTCAGTAACTTATTCTTTATGAATTATGTGGGAATGTATTATTTTAAACCGAATCAAATACTATATTTAATATAATATGCTTCAGCAGTAGAAAAGATGGATGGGATTGTCATGGTTAGAATAGTTCAGAATGATTGAATCATTTCTCAGCAATAATTGAGATGAAACAAGAAAAGTACAGCTATATTAAATCGCATCAAATGGTGAAATCAATTCAAATGAATTCAGTGGGAAAAGTAGCAAAGTAAAAAGAACTGGTTGTTCTTTAGAATTCAAGCTATCCAATGCTATCATATTAACGATACCAATTTTAGTCAACACGTCATTTCATTTACACGCACTTCTTTTAAGCATAATAAAAAACATTTATTTTTCAGACATAATAATACACATTAAAAATTGATTTTTAGTTATATGCACACTATAATAATGCACAAACATTTTCAATTAATAATAATATTTATATACCTTTCAATACTGTAATAACATATGCAGATGAACTTTCAATAATATGCAAACTATAGAAATACATATGTTTTTGATGCACAATAATACGCATGCATTTTCCAAAACTAGTACACATAAGTGTAATATACACTGGTGTGCAAAACTTAAGCAACAGGTATGTTTTTTGCCATTGCGAGAAATCATCTGAGAGACATGAAATTCAGAAATGAGATACAGCATTTTGTTCTGAAAGAATGACGAAAGCATAGTTCCGCAGAAATGAATACAGAATCAAACAAAAAAAGGCTTTATTGAACTCATAGTATCGTTACACATGATTTTCTGTCCAAGAGGAAGAACAGCAAGCAGATGTTCCTTAGTATGGGATATGCCCTCCCCTTACTGCAATGGTTGCTTCACACCGTCTCCCCATACTCAGCACCAGATTGTCCAACATTTCTTGAGGTAAGAGTACCCATTCCTCAATCATCATCTGTTTAAGTTGTCTGGTGTTCCCAGGAGGATGTAATCGTGCCGCAAGGCGTCTCCCCAAAGCATCCTACACATGTTCTATCGGATTTAAATCAGGGGAGCACACCGGCCAATCCATTCGAGTGATATCTTCACTTTCCAGGAGCTCCTCAACAGCATGAGTCCTGTGTGGCCGTGCATTTTCATCCATAAAAACGAAGTCTGATCCAATGGCATCTCGGAACAGACGCACATGGTTAAGGATCACCTCCTGACAATAGCGATCTCCAGTTACAGAACCTCTGTCGAAAACGTGGAGCTCAGTCCGCCCGTTCATCATAATGCCTCCCCAGACGACAACTCCAGGACCACCGAAAGGTCTCTTTCCGTGATGTTACTGAGATGAAACCGTGTCCCGACCTCTCTCCAAATCAACTGGCGTTGGGAATCGCTTGTGGCACTAAAACGACTTTCATCTGTAAAGAGGACACGACTCCATTGATGAGATGTCCAGTATTTGTGCTCCCTGCACCACTCTAAACGGTGCCGCCGGTGGGAAACTGTCAAAGGGATGCAGCGTTCTGGACGGCGGGCGAATAGGCCACCTTTGTGAAGGCGTCTGGACACAGTAAAACGCGACACTTGTCGCCCTGTTGCTGCACACAGTTGCTGAGCAATGGCGTTTGCTGACTGGTTTCGGGTTCTTTTCGCCTGCAGGACGATATGTCGGTCATCCACTGCAGTTGTTTTCCTGGGGTGGCCACCACCCACCTTTCTCACAGCTGTACCTGTGGTTTGGAAGGCTTTCCAAGCGCGCGAAACCACAATTTTGTTGATTCCGAACTCTTCAGCTACACTGGTCACACTACGCCCCTCCTCCAGCTTTCCGATCATTCTTCCACGTGTGAAATCGTCCAGGTGATTTCTGCTAGCCATATTTCACGAATTAACTCACGTGCACTTGCAGCGAATGTCTTTAATTGCGTCTCCGTCCTTCCTTTTATTGTAGTGTTGAGCTGCGCGCGCCTTCCGCACGTGTTTTGCGTACGCTCACGTCACCTGTGACGTTTTGTTCCTGATATTTGCATACGCATGACCTTTCTCTTGAATTACGTGTTCATTGTACTGATCGCAAGAACTCCTTTTCTGCAATTTCATTTCTATCTGCTTAAAATTTGCATTGTTGCTTAAGTTTTGCACACCAGTGTATTTTTAGTAATATGTGCACTATAATAACCTGTGAATTCATAGCCATTTTTCATACACATTAATGATACACAATATACATACAAAATGTCTTTTATTGATATAGACAATGAATAAGTAAATCAGGTTTGAAAAAAATTCTATTCCAACAAAATTAAAAACTGGTTATAAAGCTATTGAAAATTCGAATGAATGTATGTGAAGAAGCAGAAGAAGAGATTAGTAGAAATAATTCAACGCTCTATTTGACTTCAAAAAATTGTTATTTTAATAGGAAAGTTGACGAGATTCTAAAGAGGACAGATATTCGATGAATTTCATCGCTTACGAATAACAAATGATGTGAAAGTGCGTGTCGTTGAAAATAAAAACCCTAGATTTTTGAATATTTACAGCACTAGGAGTTTTTTTCTCAAAACGCCGGGAAAAATTTCTGTTTTTTTTTTTCCACTTCTCGTCTGAACATTAGTAATAATAAAAAAGAATTCAACATACATATGCAATGCCTTGAACAAGAATATCTTTTAAAATTTCCCATACTCACAGATATTTTCGGTTTTACCAAAAAAAAAAAAAAAAAAAAAAAAAACGAGACTTCAGATCGGCAAATAATTGATGTCAAAATATGGAATTGATCCCATACATTTCCTAAACGCGGGTTTATCCAGCCCTAGGGCATACATGGAAGACCTTTTATTTTTTCCCCAGCTGAGGGTTCTTTTCTGCAACCGGATCAATTGCTTTGAATAAGAAACGTTTTAAGATTTGTTGTAAACAAGTCAGAATGAAATGAAAGAAAAAAAAAAGAAAAAGAAAAAAAAATCAGTAAGAACTAGAAGGAAAGGAATATACTGCATAACTTTAAAAATAAATCTTGGCCTTCAATCCTCAATGTAAATATTTCTTTTTCTTTCTTCAACTTAGAGAAAGTTTTTTGCGGATTTTCCGCCTAAATCATGAAGCTAATAGGAAGAAAAAAAAATTCTAACTTTTTGAATTTTTCCTTTTTTTTCTTGTTTTCTGTTCGACTCAGTGGACAGTAATTAAAAAGTAGAACCGTAGTTTCAATTGTAAGAATATTTTAGCTCTCTTTACCCGAGCACAGCCATTTTACCAAGGGTTGTTGATGAAAATTTTAACATGAAAGTAACTTTTTGATTATTTTGAATATAAAGGATGCAAAGAAATGAAGAACGAATAACGCAAGCAAAAATTAAATAAACTTTTTGAATAAGAAAAGTTTTAATATTAGTTGCAAGGAAGTAAGATTGGAAAAAAGAGAGAAAATATATATTACTTTTTTTCATTGATACAGGAGAAAGCTTTCCGAGGATTCCCAGTAAAAGTTAAAAAGACAACTCCAATGGATTCTTCTTCTTTTTAATTTTTTTTAACACGCTGTTAATTATCTTGACTGGCTGGATGCGTGTAAAGGCGGAATTTGAAATCTATATCTCACCTAATACCTAATTTGCTAGTTTTGAAATTTTGATATTTTCCATTTTCAAAAATCATTTAATTTAATCTATAGCTTAATTAAATTTTGATTGTCATGCGTGTTGCCACCTGGTATTAAAATTGAGGAAAAATTTGATATCAAGATTCCATTATATTTATTATAATGAATTATAATTTTATAATTAAAAAAGGTAAGAAATAAAAATGATAAATAATTATTCTTCTTTAAAACATTAAAAAATATGGGCTTTTAAGACCTGCTTTCATTCTCCTCAGCTTTCATCTGAATGGAATATAATAAAAAAGGACAGTGGTTTCAAATACTTGGGTATTTTAATGCTTTCTATTCGAATGTGGGCCATTTTTCCATGGGTTGAGGATGAAAATATTAGCATGGAGGATACTTCTTGGTTATTTTAAGGAGACAGGATACTAAGAAAACATGGTATGGATTATGGAAGAAAAAATCAGTGACTGCTTTGAACAACAAGAATAACAACAAAACCCTCTTAAGATTTCTTATAAACAAGTCAGAATAAAACAAACGGGAAGATAGAAGATAGAAAAACGACAAGAACTGAAAAAAAAGGAACATAATGCATATCTTTAAAAATAAATCTTGGTCTTCTGTCCTCAATGTAAATATTTCTTTTTCTTTCATTGACTTAGAAGAATTTTTTTTTTGGATATTCCCCGTTTAAATCACGAAGCCGATGGTAAAGGATACTTTTTTTTTCTCGTTCTCCCTTCAACCCAGTGGAACGTAATTAAAATGAAGAACAGTAATTTCAACTGCTAGGATACTTTAACTTCCTCTACCCGAGCGTAGCCACTTTTCCGTGGGTTGATGATAGAAACTTCAACATGAAAGGTACTTCTTGATTATTTTAAGGAGATAGGGTACAAAAAAAATAAAGGATGGATTATGGAAGTAAAAAATAAATAAAAGGGTAGGGTCGTGAAAGAAAGAGAGAAAGGAAGACCCCGAACAGATTGCTCATAAGAATGTTTGGAAAATGAAAAAGAAAAGAAATATGCAAAGTGGTAATTACAAAAGCGATTATCTTTGATGATAGATTATGGAAGGGAAACCTTAGAGAAACTTTGGTATGGAATTTTGGGGATTAGATGAAGGCGTAGATGGCGTAGCTTGTATTAAAATCTCCGTCCTGGAGTAATCTGACACATAAATATTAAAATCCTTTTCCATGGTTTTTCGAGGGATGTCTTCAACCTCCCCCTACGAGTCCTGAATGGGTCATCTTATAAATAAATAACCTTTTTTTGAGAGGGGGAAGGGAAAAGTTGCCCGTGGAGTGAGAGTCATTTTTTAAAGGGGGAGCGGAAAGATTCCCTTTCATTGTTGTAAGTACGGGCTGGAAATCATTTGCGATTTCAAATGATATGTATTAAAAGGCCTTTCTGTGCTAGAAGAGTAATGCGAAATTACCAGGAGATGGTGGTTCTTTCAATTTGGATAAAAGTTTGGTTTTTATTAGGAAGTGAAGATACGAGCATCACACTCAAAGGACGAAGATTCATCCATTTACATTGAAGCTCTTTAATTTTTTTTTTATCACAGAGGGATTTACAACACGCGTTCAAGAGAAAAAGAAATCTTGAAGCTCCATGTATTTATTTATATTTTGATATTTTCTATAATTGCGCAAAGTTCGAGAAAAAAAAGTGGATTTCTTGGCTTGTAAAACTCCATCTATTGTTGAAAGCCAGACAGCTGTGAATTTAAAAAAATACTTCGAAGCTTAAGTTCGATATTTATATAAAAAACTTTCTTACTGATTTGAAAAAAGGGAAGCTGCCTGTTTTCAGTCAGGTTTGACAGTATAAGAAGAAAAGATTTCCTTTGAATAGAGGTCTAATTTATAAATACATATATAGATTCATTTACTTGATATGAAATTAAGGAACATCCTAAGCTCAGTTTGTTTTATATTTTTATCGATACACTTACATACATGGAAATTAAATTTATATTACCTCAATAGTTCTTTAAATATGCACTTTGGCAGTCACTTTATTTTTTATACTCTAAAATTTCCCCGACTAATATAAAATTCCATAGTTTCATGGTAGGCTAAATAGTTAGGTTAAATTAAATTATAATTTCGGGCATGTAAATGTGAATTAGTGACTCATCGTTGCTAATTTAATTTAACTTGACCTTAATTAAATTAATTTCCAATAAATTTTCAGGCCAATGCATTAATAGTAGCTAATTTTGGGTGTAATGTAGTTATTTCCAATTTGAAGTATATAATATTTTCATTTAATTGGCACGACGTGTAATAAATACATGCTATTTCAATAAATTACTGCTCTATGCTATTTCAGATATGCAAAACGTGAAACTGAAACTAGTATATTTTTCAGAAAGTTTTTGTATGTTTAAAAATCTAAGAATATATCATATCAATGCAATAAGTTTAATATGCTGATGGGATGTGTTTTATAGCAGATTTATGATTATAAATATGCATTTTAGGTTTGCAAATTATTTTTAGATTTGAGTTCGCCTTGAAAACAGGCTTCTAATTGCTGGATTTCTGAAATCATTCCGTTAAAATTCTTTGTTCAGAAGGCTAAAAAATATTTAATCTATGAAAAGTTTAAGCTTAAATCGAATTAAATAAATTTCAGAATGTTTTTGAGTATATACCATAATAAAGAGTACTGATGACTTTTTAAAATGTTTTAATTTTTAATTGCATTTTCTGCTCAACTTATTAGATGACACTTCTTTGTTTGGAGGTCATTTGATTCGAAAGCTTGAGTGGTATCAGTAAATGCTTGATAGCATTCAAGCATTCCTTGGGCTCTCAATTCAACAATCAAAGGAATGTTTGATGTGGCTACGGATTGCTCATAATTTCTGTATCAAACCATAGCGCCTTTTTAGATATTTATAATTTAATTTATGAAAAAATGATTAAAAAATGGTAAATCGTTGTACAAATGACTTTCAGAGACTACAATTTTTAATTAATAGAATGTGAAATAAATGTGTGCTTTTTCGATAAATTATTAAGTTATGCTATAGATTGATGTATATTAACAAAATATAAGAAAAAACAGAATGTAAATTTGCATTAATTGCGAAAGTTAAAGGAGCAATTTTTTTTTCTTATGTAGCTTTATTTTGAACTACATCTCATTGAAAACAAATTAGGAAGAAGAATTTATTACTTTTCCCTTGCTGCTTTATGTAAGAGAATAAAATGTTCTTTTATTAGAAAATCGATTTTGTTTGCAGTGATCAGCAAATATCAAGCTAATAGAAAGCAATTTTCTCTGATTTACAAACGTTCAAAATTCCTTTTTAGCCCTTCTTCTTTTTCTTCTCCTTTTATTGAAGTGCAGATTAAATATTCTTTTCTACAATTATACATTAAGCTATTTGGCTTATAACTGATGTATATTTTTGTCTATGCGTTTCAATGAACGATTTTAATTCTTCGATAGGATTTATATTTTTGCCAATATATTTCAAAAAAATGATTTTAATTTCTCTTTTCAGGATATATATTTTTAAAAGAAAGTCGACTTCGAATAAAAAATCATGAAGACATTCTTTTCATTTAAGTAATGCCTTCAATTAAGATGCCGAAAATTAAGCAGATAGCCACATCTGCTTATACACCTATCAAGATTTATTCTTGTTCTCCCCCTCCCCACCCGAAAAAATACATGATACATTTTCGGTATAAGACAATACACAATCTTTGGTGATTGATCCAATATATATTAAATCGTATTTAAATTTTTTTATTTAATTTGATTTGTTTCGAAGAATTTCCTAATCGATTTTTTTTCACTTCCCGATGTGCTTGAGGATTAAAATTTTGTGCTTATATATTCTTATTAATGATACCTTATTTTCATATTTTCAGATTGATAATCATAAGTTTTCCATTAATTAAAATAAATTTTCATTCCATAATAGTAGCACTATCTTTTAGAGAATTAGAGAAGTAACAGATCTCAATGTAGAAAGTAAAATAAAAAATTCTGCTTTTAGTACACTTATAAAAAAGAGTTTTTAAATCTTTTTAAAGATTATATTCATATAATTCAACACTAAGTTTGACATTTATATAAAAGATATTTTAGTTATTCTGTAATTTTAATTCTTCGTTTTTGAAAGATTCCAGACTTTTAAAGATAAATTCCAACTTTAACAGATTCATTATGTTGATACTCTTTGAAAAATGTAAATATGTCTTAATTTACGATGCTGGTTATAAAGTAGATGACTCACGCAAGATTATGGGAGCATTTACGAACCCATAAAAAACTTCCCAATTTTTCACGGTTCGCGGAAAAAAAAAAAAACTCTCTTGCTGTTTGAAACGACCCGATGAAGCTCGTCCCGTGGAATTTTGTACGGTTTTCTTATGCTCGAAAAACTGAGGTAACGAACCGAAAAAGTTTCCCCTGTTTGGAAGAAAATGCCTTTGAGTGAAATTATTTTCTGAAAGCTCGCTTCGCCACCCTAAAGAGAGGATGCTCACAATATCATAGAAGAAAGTTAAGAGAGTTTCGCTTTTCAAGTAAAGAGAAGGTATTTTGTTTCTGTGAAAGGCGAAGTATTTTCTCTTAACTTTTCTCCATTTTCTTTCTGATAATATGAAAAATAATCTCTATTTTATAAGTGAGTTTTGAAGCCTTAAAAATAGAAAGAAAGAATAATTGGATGGTAGTAGCGAATGCATGATTCAATTGGTGAAAACTATTTCAAAGGACGGAACGTTTTGCCTGAGGATTTTTTCTGTGAAATAAAAATATTGAATTAAGCTGAAATGCGCCTCAGCTAGAAATTCATGATTTTTTTAGTCTTTGATAGAACAAAATAGATTTGTAAAGAGAAATAAAAGCTTTATTTCCTTTTTTTTACTTGCAGTTTTAATCGAATGGAATCATATCATCGTTCATAAATTGTTTTTTATTATATTTAATTGATTATGACATGCTGTTTGAAATTCCTAGTTTCAGTAGGTTTCAAAATTGTATGATTTTGTCTGCAAAAATTAAAGTTGTAGATTTTCAGCTATTGTTCTGATAAAAAGAAAATGTATTTAATTATTTTGATTAAAATCTGACTAAGCAAAATAAACTATTCTGTTCGCTTTACAGTTTAAGAATAATTTAAAGCATGCTTATAAAAATTTAGGCATAGAAACGAAAACTTAAATTAAAACACATGCAAATTTAATTTATTTACCTAATAATTGGTTAAAAAAGAATTGTATCTAGCTATTACGGATTTATACTAATTCAATTACTGAATCCTTTAAGTTGAGAAATTTTGTCCCATTCAGTTTTTGTATTATGATAACACTATTTACGAACTTATAGTAAATTGTTTCTTGGGAGAAATCTGACCGTGTAATATTTTTATTTCTGTTAAATTTGAGTCTTTATGAAAAATATAAAACAATCTATATTTGTCTTGGAAAGATCTGTTGGTATAGTCATAGTTTGGAAAAGGAGGATCTAGGATACGAAATCCAGTTTCATTAAGTATATTGACCATGTATGTGGACCTAAATCGGCTATTGGGTTTGAAACTTCTTCATGTTGATGAGTGCATGGATTTCTGTTTCAGTTATCATCTGACTACAGCTTAAAAGTGCGCGGTTTTAAACTAGACTTCAAGAATATTAAGTATAGGACAGTAATGTAGTAAATAAAATTAAACAAAAATGTTTTCAATCAAAATTTGTCAGCCACTATAGTACTTTCTCATCTCAACTGTTATAACATATAAAAATAGAATGTGTGTGTATTTTTTAAGAAAAATATAATTTTTAAAATATATAAATAGATTCATGTTTTAAATGTTGGAATTACATTTAGATTTCTGTAATTTCCGTCATATATCATTATAACACCAATCTGAAAATTCTGCTAAATTTTATTGTCTATTTTAATGAACCACTTCAAAACTGAACTATTGCATTGCTCATATTTATTGCAAGCAACAAAGTTAGTAACTATCAGAAATGTGGAATAAAAATCAAAGATGAAATAGATTTTCCAAATTATTTGTAATAGGCGATTCTTTGCTAAAAAAATGATGAAGTTTATTCTAATCTGCTTGCTTCGCTACATATTAATTTAAAGCCACTAAAAAAGATTTTGGAAGGATCTTCGTAGTTTTAAGCTCTATTCAGACGACGACGACGATACATGAATATGTTCCCATCCCTCTAACTTCACCATCACTCTATGATAAAGGTACCTGACCCAAGTCAGAACTTCGGTGGAATTAGGTCAGTAACATTCTGTATTCCAAATTATGAAACTTACCTCTGATTATCACCCAAATATAATCACACAAAGTTTGTAAACTTATTTCTTTTACTAGTAATAATCAAAAATACCATTAACGGATTTAGTACATTATGAATCTTCCCCAACTCATGTTAAGTGATAAGCATCAAATTTAACGAACAATTCTTCCCAAAATCGGTTTTCCGATATCTGATTTATGAAACCTGGAATTGTATCTTTTGTTTAACTGAAGCACAATTAAAGATTTTATCAGATAAGAATAAGTTTCTTTTCGTCAATAATTCTAATCATGTTCTCCTCTAACGAATCAATAAATCCACTTAGAAGATTGGAAATCCATAGGGGGTAAAGGAAAGTAATTATAGGAAAAATAGGATTAGATTAAAAGAATTATTCTGAGTGGGGATTAAAATAGATAGTACCTTGAGTAAAAGCTCTTCTTAAAGGGAACATCTTTAAATTATCTCTTGAATCAATAAATTTTTTCAAAACGTTCACCTCGATGAATTCATTTAAGGAATAAATATTATACCGATGAGTTTGAAAAGTTACTAAGTTAAAGAATTTAACTTATTAATGTATTTGCCACTGATAATTGCATTATAAACACAACTTGCTGTTTTTTGTGCAAGGTGGTAATTGATAAGTGAGTTTGCTGTGGACGACTAACAACTCATATCGCCTGACAGTAAATTGGGGTAGTTCTTCAAAGATGGTTGGAATCGTAACCATCTTTGAAGAATGGTTGGAGTCGCAAAAGATGGTCATGATTTTGATTTAGACCGATTATAATAATTATGAAATTTCGAAAAATCTGGTATTTATGTAAGGTGGAAGTAAACACGTGGTTTTTCATGTTGAAGAGACACTGGCGTTACAAACGTGTAATTTTGCTTTCCAGCATGAATAGTATCATCATAAGAAAGACTGATTTACAGTCATCCGTAGTGGATGCTGCCTAATGACGAGCCAATGGTCCCAGAACTTGGCAACCATTTGCGCTTTGGCGACACAATGGATAATGCTCGAATCTTCGAGAATTTTGTCGATCCACCCATTAGGAACCTAGATACGCCTGATTGGTCAAGAAGATTCTAGGCCCGCCTCCCGGTAACTATAAAAGGCCGGCATTTTATATATATTTTCACTCATGTCATAAAACAAAATGGTTGATTTCACACATTAGAATTCATGAATCTTAAAACATAATGTAACATAAACACTTGTTTACACTTATATTTTTAGAGACAGGGATTTTAATATTCTCTCAACTGCAATGAAACATTTGAGCACTGATCCACATTTTAGAAATCTTTTGCTTTTAAAATATTGTCGCAAATCTTATTATTTTTTTACACTCGTGTCATAAAACAAAATGGTCGATTTCACACATTTGAATTCAAGATTCGTATCGATTAACGTAACAGAAAACACAGCAGTGTCGTAATTAACTTACACTTTCTTTCTCTTTATAACAATGTTTTTCCATTTTAATCTAATCCCGGGAAGGCATGAAATGCTTTTTTTTTCAGGAAAAATAATTTAACGGTCGCCAAACTAAATGAAGAATAAAAGTATGGGCATTAGGTCGAAAGGTTCCGCTTTCGCTATATTATTAAAAAAATCTCATTAAAACCCCGTGGTGCGAATAAAAACAAATCCATACCCAAATGTGGCCTGAACTAGTTTTAAATTTAATCGCTAGATGACCCGTTAAACAATCATTTTCATTCGTGAAACGTGAAGCATTAGATTCAAAATCCAGCTCCCATTACTTCTTAAAGTAAAGTTCACGATGAAAAAAGTTTTTCTTTGGTGGAGAAAAAATATTACATCTTCTTCTTTCTGATTAAATTTTACTCGTTAAATTTTTATCTTTGCCATCCGTTAACAATAGAGTGGACTGGAAACACATTGTGCACTTAGTTTTTACAGAAATTTTTTTAGCTGGTTATCGCTGACCAAATTTACACTTAAAAGTTCAGGATTGTTATGAACAAAATTTTTTTTCTTTTAGCATTTTCTTAAGTTGTGTGTAGTTGTTGTTGAGTAAAGAAAATACGGAATTTTGGTGATTGCTTTATCAATTCTTTGAGGTTTAAAAATTTTATTTGTTAATAAAAATTAATGTTAATCGATATAAACTAACCTACTTCGTGTTTAAAACTATTCACTTATTCTTGATCAATTCATTTCATCTAGATTAATTAATCAAAACTAATAATGTTATATCAATTTCTTGCTATCTATACCTCATAAATATTCTTCAACTCATTTTAAAACTAGAAACATATATAATAGCATATTATTCTGGTTCTGGAAAATGACATCATATCCAGAGAAGGTTAAAAGGAATTTTGCCCTTCTCTAGAATATTTTGCTTATGATATCGAATTCATTACTTCAGAGTTCCCAAGATTTTTTTCAAAGTGAAAAGGCCTTTAAAATATTTTTGCATGGTAAGATTCTTCTTTTAAATATACGAAAACTATGAATTCAATTTGAAATGATTCTTTAATCTCATTTTTGAGATCAGAGAATACTAGAATCGGAATCAATCATGAGATTGATAGATTTATTTCACTGTAAAATGTCAAGATTACTTTGTTCTATAAGAATAATAGAGCTTTTTGACAAATGAACGGTACTGTGTTAGGGCATTTATATCAATCTGAACAAAGAAGAATCAACTCTTCTTATATCGCTTTCAAAGGAAAAATTAAGCAGATTTTTATGTACAATGCCTGTAATAAAACAATGCCGTAAGACTCTAGGAATCAATTCAAAATATGTCATAGTCACATGACTAACATAACTTCTCATATCATCTATTATATTAAAACTCGTTTTACAATATAACAGCTGAATTATTTTTCTCACACGAGATGCTCTTCAACTCCAGAAATAAACTAAAGTGTGTAATATACGATTATGAATTGATTTCATTGAAACTAATTTCTCAGATTTCTTAATTATAAGAATTCTTTAATTCTTTTTTCTAAATAGGAGTTCATTCATACTATGACAGATTTTTGCATTAAATATTTTGTTCCTGATTAAAGTAACAATGTAAAAAAAAAATTGATCAGTTCTTAAATTATTGGCTTTCTAAGAGCAAATCGAAAATATATTGTGATATTATAATCTTCTACTTCATAAGTATCAGTAAACTCGTGCTATGCTATTATAAAAAAATAATTATGTATAAAATCGATCAAAATCAGAATAACATGTCAACATATGTTCAAAAAACACGGTGAACGTATATAAAATTATATTTAAAAGAAAAATGATAAAATATTGAATAGCGTGTAACTTGAAAATCTAAAAATGCATGATGCTTTTTAGAAATAGCTTTTTAAAAATCACAAATTGAGTACTCCGACCCACCATGAAGCACACAGAAAAATCTGAATGAGTGGACAGCCGTAGCAGTATTGGTCAAAACTAAGGTTGAATCTTAAGGGCCAACACCGATCTTGTTAAAACCCTTTCCATAGGAGGTACGTCCAGTCATCAGCAGTGGGTTGCCAGTACCACATATGTGTACCCACTTGAGTGGCAAGAACTAACCGCCATACCGGAAGCTTCTTATTCCCTTGTCTGAGGTGCCCCGCGGTGGGAGTAGCCTTTTAAGAATATATTTCTCTGCAGAAATAAGTAAAAATAGGTTTAATAGAGATCAATAAAGTTTGTAAAAATTTTAGTAGAACATTTCATAAATAAATATCAAAATTTGAAAAAAGAAATATTTTGAGGAAAAGGCAAATAATTGTCTCTTACTATCATTTATCAAAATATCGTCGCAAGTATTTTTTTTCATCATGAAACTGCATTGTTATTCAATTAAGACTTTTATAAGAAACAAATTATTGCACAAAATGATTTAATGGGTCTAAAAGCGCATTTCGCATTTAAAAAAAATTCCTCCGGATTTTTTTTCTTTCTCTTTTCTTTATCGTGTAATGTGAGCTCGATTAAGCCATTTGTTTCAGAATTAATAGCAATAAGTTTCAATTCTGCCCGAGTAAACTTCGATTTCTTTCACTGCATGAACATTTTTTATCGCTTTATTTATTTGTTGTTGTTTATTTTCTTCGTTTCTCCTTTATTTGATTATCTCCCTTTTACATGTTTTTCTTTTGTTGTTGTTGCTCCATATATTTTTTCGTTGTAAGATATTCACCCATGTGATTATTCTAAGTTTCAATGCTTAATTTTTCTACGCGGAGCTAATAAACATTGATAAACCTATTATACTTATTACATTATTTAAGAGAAATGGCATGGTTTGAACCATCAGGACATCGATTTTTCAATTTCATATTCCTAAATTAGGAGGTGTTTCAAGGGTTACAGAAAGGCTTAATGTTTGTTTAATGTTTGATAAACCGTAAACTCAAAAATTAGTTTTAAAAAACTCTTTATATACTATCATAATCATAGATGTTATGATAGTAAGAGACAATTATTTGCCCTTTCCTCAAAATATTTCTTTTTTCAAATTTTGATATTTATTTATGAAATAAATATCAATTTATTTATGAATTCCATTAAATTTATTAAATCGATAGTTTAATTTCGCGGAACCTGATAAACATTGAATTCTGTAACATCAATTCATCATGCCTGTGAAATCGAAAACAAAACTGACAAAAAAGGAATATGATATCATGACAGATTTAGCAAAACTAATTAAGCAATTCATTTTAAAAGTAATGATTTTAAAGATTTTTTTTAATAAAAAATTGATGACCATTTGCAACTTATTTTAATTTATTTCCATGAAATTGCACTATTTGCAAATAATTTTGTATATAAATTCAAATATGAATAGAGAAATTGGATTAAAATAGAATAAAATTAAAATGGAACCAGTCGTCTTCGGCGATCAATTGGTTCCTCCATCATACAAATATTATTTATTTAATAAACTCAATTTATTTAATTTTTGATAAACTGAAAGCCCTGATTGTCACAAACCACTTTTCCGGTTCATTAGCTATGTTAACAAAGTGGAGAAATTGTTCTACTTATTAAGGTTTGGTAACTTGGTCAAACTTTTACTTAGAGAATTCTCTGAAAAGAAAAATGATTTAGACAGGCAACAGTTGTTGACGCATCTAGATACCAAGAGTTTTCATATGAAAAACAATTGTTCATTGAAAATTCTGATATGAAATCTTTGTGAAATCTATCTTGATAATTGAAATATGAAATAAAATCTGGCATACGAAATTGGTACTGTAGAGCAATGTCAAGGTTTTATTCATAGACAAAATATTATTAAATAGTGTCTTTAAGATTTCTCTGAGAAATGGAGGGTGGTAAGGAGCAAACGATTCTTTATGGCATATCCAGGGGTCATGATCTTTCATATTAAAAATTGGCGAAATCAGTCCGGTGGTTTAATTTCAGAACTAGTTGCCTGGACCTGGCAATTATTTTAAATACATAGATAAGCAGACAAATAGATGCACCGCTTAGAATTCAATCCTTTTTATAGTTCCTTCTCATCAACTGAAATGGCACATTT
Source organism: Argiope aurantia (assembly GCA_026543865.1). Taxonomy (NCBI): domain Eukaryota; kingdom Metazoa; phylum Arthropoda; class Arachnida; order Araneae; family Araneidae; genus Argiope; species Argiope aurantia. The sequence continues at coordinate 1,516,066 of JAPMOR010112654.1, read as the reverse complement.
TTCAGTTCTTTATAAGCAAATATTTGAAAGAAGAAATCATGTTCTCTAGTTTTGTAAATAAAACAAAGAAATTTCAAAATGACCAGAACTTTATCAAAACATATCTGAAAGATTATCTCCCTTATTTCATTGACAAGCTATTTAGTTTTTCAAAAATTAAGAACATATTATTTAATTACCTTTTGGAAATATATTTTTTAATGGCTTACGGCAGTTTGTCATTTTTTTTCATTCATCTTCATTTTTAAAGGATTCATTTTCCTCAAATATTTAAATGTTTCGTCTACAAATTAAAATTTGTATTTAAGATTCTTAACATATTCTTGATTTTTTTTATCAGGCTGATCCCTACAATAATAATTAAAATATTTGCTTAAACATCCATAAATTATTTTTTCTTGACTGCTTGAAAAAATTTTTTCCTTAATGCTTGAAACCAGTTTTTCTTAAAGGCACTCATACACATCGAATTGCCTATTGTTTTGCTTATTGGTCTACAAAAACGAATTAATTGGTATAAAAAGTATTACATATTCTAATTCCACTCAAAAATGTCAATTTTCTGTCACAATTTTATCCTCTCCCCTCCAAAAAAGGAGGCTTCAGGTTTAAAATTCCTTTTGAAGTAATTCATCTTCTCCAAATTGTACATTTACCTATAAAATATATTTTATGCTACTAATCAAACATTTACTATGACATTCTTCAAAAGTTTTTCAATACGACGTATAGACCTTTTTTTCTATAATTGCTCCTCTTTCTCGAACCGCCAACTCATTTGTCAATAAAGCATACTCGATGTTAAAGAATATCAATAGAAATTTCTACTATACCTTTCTCTACAAAAATACTTGTCAATATTTCCAAATCGGTCATTTG
>JAPMOR010112654.1:1446100-1515177 GCA_026543865.1 Argiope aurantia | reverse complement strand
GTCTTTACGAAAATAATCATCAACATCATTGAATCATTCATTTGACTACAAAATATATTTTATGTTAAAATTCAAAATTTCTATCATAACTTTCCTCAAAAACGATTCAGAATTCCAGTTTATGGTCTAAGCCACTTTTTAAAAATTACCCTTAAATAGAATTTATCCTCCAATTGATTTGCTTATAAAACATATTCTGAGATGAAATTCTTTTCATCAGTGTCAATCACCTATCACAACTTTCTCTACAAAAATACTCTTCAATAGCGGCTTAATGTAAATCAAAGTATCTTTTTCTTTTCAATCTTCTCTGAAAGAAGTAATTGATCGTGAACTTTACTTTTCGTGATTGTTCCGGGTTTGTTTGCAGCAACTTCCGGGTGTGCTTCGAGGCGAACAAAGAGCAGGAGGGATTTATGTGTTCCCTCGAAAACGAGACTGTTTGCGAATGACGGGATGTCAGTGGAGGAGTGAGACAATATTAGGTTTCGAATTGGTTTGCCGGCAGTCCACCTAATCGAATAGGAGGTGCTTGATCTGCCATTCGGAAAACATAATTAACGGAACCCCTGGAAATCAAACTGATTTCACAGGCTTAATCATATTTTCAGCTATGCTAGTGAAGGGACAGATGCTAGTCATAAATGTCTTATTTTGTTTGGACTGGCAGTTTCTTGGAATGCGGGACAGAAGAAAAACTTCTTTGAATTCGGAAGAATTGGGTGAATTGATTGGTATTGCGATAGGCAGGGTGGCTATTTATTTGAGAAGGGGAAATATTTTCGGAATTTGAATCTATGCCGGAGCAGTTATTTCAGCTCAATAATTCATTTTGCAAATGGAATGATGTCGGAACTTTCAGATTTCATTTATCAGAGGTGATTGCAACTTCATCTTAAAAATTGTAAAACTCACGTGATGCAAAAATCTGGCATAATTTGAAATACTTATATAAATACTGGTGCATGTACGTATGTGTGCGAACGATTTCACCAGAGAAGTAAGAAACAACAGCTTTTATAAGAAAATTTATAAGAAATTGTTTCACAAAATTCTGATATTTGGGGCTTCTAAACTTTTATATATACAAGGATAAAAATATATTTACAAGGATTTTGATGATACTAATTTATTCTGATTTTGATTATTTATTATATTTTATTTTGGAGCTAGAATGGTGTGCTACATTTATCAGAATTTTAGAATTCTGAATTTTAGAAAACTATAGTATATAAATTCTAAAAATAAGTAAAAATCTGGCATAATTTCAAATGTTTATGTCATGAAGATTTATACATACACGTCAGATACAGTTTTCTCTATTAAAGCAACCTTCATCCCTTTTTTAACCAAAAAAAATAATAATATTTTCCTTGAACATTTCACAAAGTTTTGGCATATTTGATGCAAGTGAATTCTAATCGCAAAAGCATACCAAATCGTGTTGTCGTTTGGAATGGCTATTGTCCTCTCGTTCATTATTTAATCACACCTTCCAAAAGAACTATTGTGTGGCTTCAATATAGAGAATGAATATAATTTAAACTTAATGAAATTGTCTCTATAACACATTTTCCATTAGAATTCCCATTCGTGAGAAACTTCAAAGCGGACTTTTAGTAGAATGAAACCAAACTATTGAAAAATTCTAAATTTATGTAATATCCCTACGATATGTTTGATCTAAAGCAAAATTTGGGAAAAATATTGCTTCGTTAAGCAAAATTTGCGAAAGATAATACTTCGTTTCTTTGTTAATAATGCAACTTACGTGCACGTTGGTCCCACTATGAGCAATTTAAAGATAAGGCAATCCCAACACATTGCAGATCTTTCGTGACACTGAATATCGAAACGACAGAATTTTGATCATGAAGCCGAAATTTTATTATCAGATCCCCATAGCTTTCCGGATACAGCAATAAAGAAATAAAGTAGCAGTGATTTTCAAGAAAAGGATGAATTTTTTTAACTCTCTTAATACATTAGCAAATTATACATCAATGAATATCTTACACCAAAGCTGAAAGTTAGATGCTTAACAAAAATACTCATTCATAAACTTCATCAGTAATAATATACAGCTCTCCCTTCAATATTTATAAGTGCACTTAATTGTTTTTTATAACTTCCAAATTCGTATTCGAAATAAATGGAAAAAAAATCTGCAATTAATTAGGGAAAACGTAACCAGCAAAAATGATAGAGAGCTTCCCTAACCCTCTCAAAACACGAGATGACTCAATAAAAAAGATTAATGAACCTCGGGGTTCTTAATGAAATTTTTAGATTAGAGTTAGAATGGTACGAGTCAAATTTGTCGCAGTTCCATTGCGAACTTAACTGAATTTTATTATAAAGCTTATGGTGGAATGGTCTTGGAGTTAGTTTATTTGAATGAAGATGGTGGTTTGACTTAATGAAGTGTCTAGACTGTTTATTAAATCAATGTCTTCTCTCGTTACCTTTTCTCATTTGATTTTATGGGCAGTTGCACATTTTGTGTGCGATTGGGATGGTGCAAATGTCATTTCAAAAATAACAGTTTGAAGTCATTGTTAAATTCTTAATTTTCTCGCATTTTTAAATAATAAAAATAAATGAAAGAAATTATAAGAAGCAAAAAATTATGCATTTATCAACAGCTTAGGGTCATAACTCAAGTTAATTCATTCTACATTTGTATGCTCATATATGGCTATAAAATATAATCGGTCCTTTAGCTGTCGAAACGATTTGGAATGAATTTAATGTTATTATTTTCAAACAGTACTGCTAATTTTCCTCATAAATTTTGGAATTGAGAGACTTATTTTTGAATGCTTTGTCAAATTCTTCAGTAACCAAAATGAATTCAACAGATGATAATCATGACCCAACATTCGCAAATGTGGTTAAAAATCTCAACAGTGATGGCATAATGGGAAAAAAAATTCCATTAAAACCAGGTGTAACTTTTATTAAAAGGATCCAAGCCTCCAAAAAGCTGTTGGTGGGGGAAGACAGGAATCAATTTCAACAAAAAATAATAAACGCGAATGAAAACGATAATAAAACAACACCATTGTTAAGACCTAAAGCAAATCTGCGTACACTGGTGGTTAGACCAATTACAGAGGCAATTGACTCATCGATTAAAATTAGAAAGACATTAGAAGCTAATCAGCCCAAAGGGGATGGAAATTAAAATTATGGGTTTGAAGCCAGCAATGGGAAATGGTGTTCTGGTTCAAGTTGAAACACCGGAAATGGTAATAAAGTTAAAAGATGCAATTAACAGTCATACAAATTTGCAAAATGTATGCAAGGCTACTACTCCACAGATAAGAATGCCTCAAATCATTATTTATGATGTGGAAAAGAGTGACCCAGGGAGGAGGAGGAATTAGATTTTCTCAATCAAATCAAGCTAAGCAATGACATAGTAGGGAATATGTGGTTTCGGTTTAGGAAAAAAGGAAGAGGTAGCTCGTCTCACTGGGTTATAAGTTTGGACCCGAAAGCGTTCCGAATAATTAAAGATAAAGCAAGATTACAGTGTGGTTTCGGATCATACAGATTTAGAGAATTTGTGGAACCCTTAGATGTTTTAAATGTCTCAAATATGGGCATGATCGATCTAAATGTATGCAAAAAGTAGATAGCTGCTCCAAGTGTTTGGAAATGCATAACTATAAAAATTGCACAAAGCAAATTCCAGAATGCAAAAACTGTAAAGAGTATCGCAAAAGAACAAAAATTATGATTCGAACGGACCATATTGCAACATCGGAGCATTGCCCTGTATTTATCAGGGAGAGAGATAAGTTGATTAAACAGACGAATTATGAATAATAAGCCTTTCAATGATAATTCTTGGCGTTTTATTCAACATAATATAGGTCGAGGTAAATATGCGACAAAGGAACTCCCAAATTTGTTTCGGGACAATATTCCAGATGTTTACTTGTTACGAGAACCATATACAATGAAAGGAAAAATAATAGGACTTCCCCTAGGATGGAGAATAATTGCTCACCCTTACGGGAAGGCGATTATAGCAGTAAGAAACCAAGATATTTCTGTTTTGACAAGATTTACTTGTGAAAACATAGTAGCAGCTAATTTATCAGTGGGAAATAGTGAAATTACTGTGGTATCGGCATACTTCCTACCGACTCACAATAAAGAAGAAATCTGCAGAGAACTTGGAAATATGTTTTAACAGTAGGGGACATCATCCATACTTATTGGAAGCTATTTCTATCTTCATAGTCGTCTGTGGGGAAATGAAATTCCTGATCATAGACCACAAGATGAAGCCAGCTCGTTTATAGAATTCATTTTTAAGAAGAACCTTGTTATTTGGAATGATCCAAACTCATTGCCAACGTTTCAATCTGCACGTGGAAGAAGCTGGATTGATGTCACCTTATCAACTAAAGAACCTGCATGACAGAGTAATGGGTTGGAAGGTAATCCAAAAAACTCTGAGTGACCATGGCTTTTTGGATTTTCAAATTAATATGAGTGACAACGTTTTTTCAGCAGAAAGATTTAAATTAAGCAAGTGGAAAATTCGAAAAATTAGTTCTCAAGTGGCTGAAAGGTATGCCAATATAAGCGAAACAATGCAAAGGATAAAAACTAAAAAAGATTTAGATGTATGGGTAATAGAATTTACAGAATTCATTCAAGGAATTAGCCAAAGATCAAACAGTAAATAGACAAATCATCTCAGGGTCCCCTGATTGGACACTGAACTGGAGAAACAAAGAAAACTGACAAGAGCCTTGCGGCATAGATACCAACGATGTAAAAACACTGAAGAGAGAATGAAGAGAAGACAAATTTATAAAAAAAATGAATCAATATACAGAGGAATGTTAAGAAAGAAAAGTATTGAATGCTTTGAAAAGTTATGCAGCGAAATAACGAGAATGAACCCTTTTGAGCTACCTTATAAATTAGCGGCAGATAAAATAAAAAGGAAAACAGTTTTGCACGGTGTCAAAAAACAGGATGGAACAAAAACGAAAAATACAAAAGAAACTATTGAAACTATTGTGAGATGCCTTTTCAAAGAGGAACAAGAAAGTAAAAAGCAGAAGAAAATGAGGAAAAGTATTGAGGAATATAAAACAAAAGAAAAAGATAAAATATTTAAAATTAATGAAATTAAGAACAACGATTAATAAAATGGCTAAAAAGAAAACACCTGGATTAGACAACATCCCAATGGAGATGCTCGCTGAAATTAACAGAAAGAATCCACTCATACTTTTAGAGTTATACAACAAGTGCCTAGAATTAGGTGCGTTCCCTAATTAGTGGAAGGTAGCAAAACTGATTTTAATTCCTAAAACTAATAGAGACTTAGAGGATCCAAAATCATATAGATCAATTTGTTTGCTAACAACAGCAAGTAAAATCTTGGATAAACTGATAACTCAAAGAGTACAGCACTTATTAACGGCACAAAACAGACTGAATCATGATCAACAGGGTTTTAGATATAACCACTCTTGTGAAACAGCCCAAAATGCACTATGGAGTAAAATAAAAGCTGCGATGAATCAAAACTAAAAACAACAGTTATATCTTTGGATGTAGCAGGAGCATTTGATTCAGTATAGAGGAAAAGCATTTTATATGCCTTTATAAAAATGAATTGCCCGAGCAATCTTTTTGAAGTGATTAAAGATTAGTTAAATGGAAGGAAATGTATTTACCAAGATGGAGAGAATAATTGGGAATTTATAATGGATAGAGGAGTATTACAGAACTCATGCAGCGGACCGTTATTCTGGAACTTGGCTATGAATTCTGCATTTAAAATCAATCTTCCAGTGAACTGCTTTATACAGGCGTATGCCGATGATGTGCTACTAATAATCTCGGGAAGAACAAAAGATGAACTGGAAATTAAAGGAAAACAAATCATTCATAGGCTAGTAAAATGGGGCAAAATACATAAACTTGAGTTTAATGAAAGGAAAACAATTCAAATGCCTATTACATTTGGAGAACGTTTAAAATTAACAGATCCGCCTAACATAAAAATGGGCAATAACAATATAAATGTGTCAAATCAAATTAAATATTTGGTAGTTACATGGGACAGTAAATTAACATTTAAGTCACATTTTAGTAAGGTCAAGAAAAAAGTGGATGTATTAACATATAAACTAGTGACAACTGCGGATAAATTTTATGGAAAAAGGAAATACCATCTAAGAAGAATCTACACTGGGGCTAATGAGCCATTTTTTCTTTTCGGGCACGGAGCATGGGGACATAGGCTAAATCTAAAGGAAATCAGAGAAAAATTAAATTCAATCCAACGGCGCCCTCTCATCATTATGTCTGGGGCATACAGAACCATTTCTACAGAAGCCCTTCAAGTGATAACGGGAATTTTGCCAATGGACCTCAGAGCAACGGAAATTTTCACTAAATTTCAAATAAGAACTCCTGGTAATAAAGTTAAAATAGGAAACAAGTGTTTCAGCAAAAAGGATTATGAGATATATTTTGACAAGTTCGAACAACATCCTGCAGAATGGTTTATTTATGGTTTTCAAATTAAAATCCCAGATATGGATGGAATAGAAATTTTTACAGATGGTTCAAAATATGAAAATAAAGTAGGAGCTACAATAGTAGTATACTACTATGGAAAAGAGATCGATAAAAATCTTGTGAAATTATCGAACCATACCACAAGTTTCCAGGCAGAAGTGCAAGCTTTAAAGATGGCCATTGAATATTGTGAAAGGGTGGAGGACGGACAGAAGTGCTCAATTTTTTCAGATTCTCTGTCAGTCCTACAAGCCATACAATCATCTCACAATTGTAATAAGGAAATATGGACGATAAAAGAAAAGACAAAAAGTGTAAAAACTAACAAGTGGATAGAGTTGAATTGGGTTAAGTCCCATATTGGGATATATGGTAATGAAAAGGCGGATCAATATGCAAAGTTGGCGGCACAAAAAGAGGGTGTTGATACGGTTGTCCCCAAATCAAATGGTGTCTTAAAATGGGAATTAAGAGAAGAAATAAAGCTGCAATGGTTTGACAGATGGTATATGTCCAAAAACGGAAGAGTAACTTTCGATTTTATTCCTAATCCAGAAATAAAAATTAGAAGATACCATCTACTGATAATTTAAATTATATCAGGACATGGGAGATTTCCTGTATATTTCCAAAGATTTGGAAAAATGCAGGACAATAAATGCATTTGTGGAGGAATCGGTACTGTTTACCACTATTTAAAGGAATGTATTGAAATCTCGGAGTTAAGAAAAATCTGAAAATTATAAATAATGACTTAAGTACAGTACTGATGGTACCAGGTAATCTTAAAACTCTGAAGGACATGATGTCAAAAATTGTCCGTTTTTTACCAACTATTTGAGAGTTAGTATATAAGGAAGAAGGACAGTAATTGACCACTTTGTGGCCAATTACCTCGAAGAGAATGTCAGTTTGACAAATCGGTCAATGCAAGGATGGACAATGCTAAAAATAGCAGTCGACCACAATAAATCCTGTCGATACTGCTACGTTCAGTGGTGGCGGGTTGGTCGGCTGTGCGCAAGAAGAAGAAGTATAAACACCTTCGTATTTGGTTGGTGTGGATGTTTTATAAGAGGGATGTAATATGATCCCTGGCCACAATTAATATGTTCTTTATAAAAATAGCCTCGCCAAAAATCAGTCTTCAATAAGCTTTTAAAAATGGGAAAACAAATTATATGTTTGTTTGTTTTCATTTGATTGTTTTATACATGTAAAGACAGGAAAGGAATTTTGCACACTTATGTGATTGTAATGAAAATATATATTTGTTCAATATTTTCGGAATTTTACTTTCTGAAAAGTTAAGAAAATTTATTAAGTTTTGAATTCATACGATTGTCCCCATCTGGTTGCCAATCTTAGAAAAAAAACTATTTCAACATTCCATAGCAATTTTTGCAGTGAATTATAAATAACTAAAAAGTAATAAAATAAAAAAAAAATTCTACATTTTACCATACTAACAAGTGGGGTTTTTAAAAAATGTTTATATTCTCTCTTTTTAAATAACTACACAGTTCAAAATGTATTTTTACATTTATATGAAATGTCTGAAACATTTAATAAATTTCTTTTGAATAAAAATATCAATTATAATATTTAAATTATGCGCATTTAATCAAAGTATCTACTTGGGTAGAGTTATTATGAAAAAAAAAACTTATATTAGAGCGATATCCAAATAATAAATAAATAAAAAACGTTGAGCAAACGAATGTTGTATTTTAGTCATTTCTTAATTTTTTCAAATATTGAACCATATATATAAAAATCAATAAGAGTTATATATATATATAACAACTCTTGTAGCAGTAAGAAAAAAATAAAATGTTCTGCCAGGCGCTCTCTTGGGGAAGCTTAAAAAATACAGCCGTTTTTTTTTTTTTTTTTTCTTTTTTTAAAGTCGATGACCTATTGGATTTTCTCCCGGATTATACGGTGGATGAGTTTCGTTTTGCAGTTCAGCAAGATTGTCTAGTAAGCCACCTAAATAAAAGAAAAGCAGCCTTGTGGGTCTTCCTTGCAATTCTGGCATTATGAACATTGAATATCTTTTACCTTAGCTAAAGTTTTTTCATAAAACTGTCGTCTGTGCTGACGTTTCAACTGAGAAAGCTTATGAAGAAAACTAGAATCTGTGTTAACTTCTTTTTTTGAAGAAGGCATACATGATTCTTTAATCGTTTTCATTTTTTGTTGTTTTGCTCTTTTTCTAGTTAAATCCGCTTTTCATCAGCTGCTTATGGATAAGAGTATAAGAGTGTAGATATGTATACATATAACTGAAATAAATATTAACTGCACTTATGAATATTATACAAATATATATTAATGTTTCATATGTATAATATAATAAATGTTTCTAAGATATGTCTTCCTATATGCCTTTTATTTTTTGCCCGCGCATTTTTAGATTAGGGTGGGCTTTCCTTTTCCACTTAAACTTTTTATTTCACTTGACATGCTTCATGTTTGTAAAGATTGAATTTGGTAATCGTGATTCATTCATTCACTGCTATCCGAAAGCTCTGACATTTTATTTTGTGTATTTTTTCTGACAATACTTTATTTTATTACTTTCAAAACTCAGTTTTCAATTCATTGATTCATTTCATTCAATTTTGATTCATGACATTTTGATTTAACACATATTCATTGACGCCATTCTTAACACGAATGGCGTCAATGAATTCGAGAAAACTGATTTCAAACTTTCATAATATTTATAATAATAAATTTAATTTAAATACTAAAAGATGGAAACGAATTAAAATACGAAATTAATAATACTATACAAATGAAAAATGTTTTTTTCATTGTGTTTTTATGAAATTCGTCCTCTCAGAACTATAAGCTGTTATATATATTAGCTGAAATTTGTAATTATGGATAGTGTTTAATGTGATAATGACATACCATTGGGAATGAGTTTTGTACATTCGCCATTGAACCAGTTTTTATTCAATTTTCCTCTTTCGAAATCGAAAATCATTCCCCGATTTAATAAAATGTGTCAACATTTGCTGGTGAAATTCCCATTCTCTTCTGATTGCAATTCGATCAAGTGGAATTTTCAAACCTCTCCAAAACTCCACTCCATTGGCTTGTGCCCTATTAAAGAGCCTTTTATTAGAAGGGGGGATTAGGACATTTTTGGGGGGTGATTATTTGCTGTGATGCGATGAATGCACAAGAAAAACGGCTTTTTTTGGATGTTTGAAACCAAAATTGGGTATGGAGCTATAATTGTAGGCACAAAATCGCATACAAAACTTTGGGCATTGAATTCATTTTGTGTTTGAGTTATCGTGTTTAAATATTTGTGAAAGTACAAACCAACAGACGGTCAACGTAACTTGACAAACGTGATTCTGAATTTGATAGTAATTCTGATTTTGGATATTAAATCGGTGTATAAACTTTATCCATCAAGCTCTCTTCGTTTTGTTGAATTCTATTGATAGATATTTGGGCAACCAAACGGATAGACTTTTTCTGAATGAAAATTTGATAGAAATCTAGAAATTTAGTCTAAAGACCATGTACCAAATGTCACTCTTCCAGCTCAAAATGGTTTTGAGTTATTGTATTTACAGAGGAATAGGCAGACAGACAGACAGAAATGATTTCAAAAATTTGTTTTTCATACAGGGAGGTCTGAAACATGGAGATTTATCAAAATCTAGAGTTCGAACTGTTTTTTTTAATACTTCGCACACCAGGAAGTAGAGAAGACATGGCTAGTAATATTAATAAAATGGTAGAAAAGTAAAACTTCTTTCGAGTGCTGTTAAATCGTCCATTTTCGAATGTTGATTCAAAATGTGAGAAACGTTTTACTTTTACAGAGTTCACGTTACTTTTAAAGTTCTAAACGTTTTACTTTTACAGTACGATGTTTGGATCTGTTTTTATTGAAATTTCCTCATCAGTTGTAAGCCTTAGTAGTATTTCATGACTGGCTCATTCGTTGGAAATATTTTTCGTGCTTCATTTTAATTATATCTTTTATGGTTCCTTCAGTATTTTAATCATCAAATTTTGACAAACATTAAAACCATTGTTATTTAATAGCCTTACACCTGTTCTGTTTATTGTTTGCATAAACCTTTCAAATGGAGTGACATAAAAGTGCCACAAAATAAAATCCCTTGACAATCTATAATTTTGAAACTGCATGTTTACATTTTTAGAAATGCAATTTCAATTTTTTTATACCTTATGTAAACCGCACAGCAATAATAGAATCTTTCTTTTTTAGTTTTCAGCAGTGAAAGAAAATGTATAGATTTAACATTTTTAGCAATATAAATGACTTAAGTCTGGATTTCAGTTATAAAATTTATTACTGAAAATTATGCTGTTCGAATTTCTTGAAGATTACAATACTTTCGTTTAGTATATTTCGTTCACGAGAAAGTAAAAACATGACAATCTGAAATCACATCTTTGAAGCTGTTATTTAGCTACATATCTTCTGGGAAACTTGAAGGAATTGTAAATTTAATTTTCTGAATTATTTTATTACCGCCTTTTTTTTAGATACAGAAGTCGGTGTTTTAATGAAGACAGAACATTTCTAAAGTCAAATATGATGAAGCGGTAAAACTTTTTTTTTACTTCTTCAGGTGTCATTTATAATTAGAAAATCGCTGATAACGACTTGAAGTGAAAAATTATAATCTTAAGTAACATCTACAATTTCTGTATCACTGGGCAACATTAGACGGATATAATGCTGAAATGAAGAATTTGGACTAGGGGGGGGGGGGTTCTCCCCGAAACTTTCTCGCATATTTTCCAATAAATTTTTTTTTATCTCCTTTCGTACGCATATAACTGTGGCATCCTACATGATAATGGTGAACAACAGTTACGAAATGTAGATATTTGGCTTGAATTTGGTATTATTTTTACAGAATCTAGTGCGAGAATATGTATTTCGGACTACAGTTGTAATCATATGATAACATGCCGAATTTCATTGATTTAAGTGATTGCGTTTGCATGCATACAAAAATACAGACCGACAGACGGTCAACATTTGGTGGATATTGTTCAAAACTCGATAAGTACTTATAGTTCAGATGCTAAATCTGTGTACTAAATATTATCCACTTAGCCCTTTGCGTTTTGTATTTATCAAATTTACTTATAATCGAAAAGCCAGATAGATAGATTTTCTGTGAAGGGATTTCGTTCAAAAGTTGATTAAAATCTACAAATATGGTTTTAATTCCATATAGCGTCTGTAGTTCAAAAGGTTTTTGAGTTACGGCGCACAGAGACATAATGTTACAAATGTATTTTTCCTACTCGGAGAAGTCTGAAATGTAGAGATTTGTCAAATTCTCGAGCTCGAACTTTTTGATTATTACAGTACTTTCTCTATATTTCGTAAACAAAAAAGTTATTATTATTGAAATTTGACTGTCAGCAGAAAAATGTTTCGAACTCTCCTATGACGATGTCTTTGAATTTCTGCCCTCTTCCACCAAAGGATGTGACTACTTTACCTATTATCTTAAGGTTAAACGCTCAATCATGGATTATGATTGCACTTTATCATGGATTGATTTTGAATCGGCGACGACGATCTCAATACTTCCTATCATTAGCTCGAGTCTCTTTCCAAGCAATTTTGGATTATGATTACATTACCTCTCATCCTGATTTCGAACCTCGTAGCGATTATGGATTGTGATTGCACAACATTATATCTTGAGGGTGATCCTTGCTGAGACCTTGGACTGTGACTAAGCGACCTTCTATCTTGAATTTGAATCCCTTGTTACTGTAGATAGGGTTTAAGTTATTTGTTTTCTCGAACTGAGCAACTTTTTTTCTCTTAAAGACCTTGGCTTATGATTGTTTTACCTCCTTCTTTTGATTACACTTCTCCTTTAGTTAACTGAATAAACATTATTCAGCTTCGTTAGTCATGAGAGCTGGAGCCAACAAATACGCTTGTACTCGAAAGGTAAAGAAACTGCTTTTTTGATTAAAGAAATAAAGTAAGATAAATTGTACACCCGATGCCTGTAACATCTTAATTAGGAATCAGGCAGAGTTTTTTTAGCTTAAATTTTTTAAAGACTTCGTTATCTGCTTGAGAGAAATTCTAGCAGTTTCGCTAGCACATTGTAAGTAATTTGAGGAAATTAGAAAAAAAAAACAACCTGCAATTACCTAAATAATAAGAAAAGGACAAAAAAAATCCCTCTTTACTTGTGGCGTCTCAAATAAGGTTATTCTCCTAATTCCATCTACTTATTAAAAAATATTTTCGAATCATCTTTCATCTATTCTCCGAAAAAATAAAGAAAATTATGCCAAGCAAATGAAGATTTAACTCAAATGGGTGAATTCGAAAATAGAACCAAGCTATTTCAAGAAGATCAAGTAAATGAATGAGAAATCAATGAAAATAGTTTATTTGATCACTCTGAGTGTAGAAATAAAAACAATAAATAAATCGAAATTTGTTTTAGAAATCTCATTTGAAAATTATTTAAATATTTGAAACTATTTTAGTCGAAAAAAAATCTTTAAATAATTTCTTAATGAATATTTTTCATATTGTACAAAATTGTAACTATTGCTACAAACACATGCTTGGCTTCTTTACTTATATTTCAACAGCATGGGAAAGTTACATAAGAGAAATTTGAATGTAATATTAAAAACCGAGGACAAATATTCTAAGATAAAGAAACTGAAGTAGGGTAGTGAGAAGGGTCGAGGGGAGATATTGATACCTCGACTGCTAGTATTGCCATGGAGACAGCTCATTATTATGTTAGATATCTTTTAAAAATGATAAAAACCTAAAAAATAACATGCCCCGGGAGTCATTTACCCTTTATAAACCACCGATTATGACTGGAATTGAAAACAAAAATGATATTGTACTCCGGGCACTACTTATCTTTGTTATTTGACAGAAATTCATTAAATCATTCATCTCATGTTTAACGCGAATCGAAACCGATGATATTGGCCGATATCCGATGATTTTCAGAGATTTTCTTTTGTATCTTTTCAAATATCATTTCAAAATTAGAATTTTTATTTAAAACCATGTATTGTTTATTAGGAATTTTTAAATAAAAATAAATGTGCATATATTTAGAAGAGAAGTTCTGGAAACGAAGTTTATCCGGCCAAATGATAGAACCGAAAATTTGGGGGATCAAACCCCCTTATTTTTAAATGATGAATATGAGTTGTGTATTTAAACAAAATTCCCTTCCGTGCTGAGATACTTATCACAAAGAGCTTATTAAAATAATTATTACGTAATTATAATTTAATTGTGCATTATAATATAATTAAATATTTTATCTAAACGAGGCGTGACATATTCCATATAAAACATATTTGCCTACAATAATAATAAGGTGTTAAAATTTTTTCAACTCTATTGACCTCTTGGATCCTATTGAGAGAATAGAAAGCCTTAGTGATACAAAAATATATGCAAATGAGAGAAGGCGAGATCTGAACCGTGAGGAAGTGTTTAAAAGATAAAGACTGCAATGAGTCATTATGCTGCAGAAGTATATGAACGTCTCGGCTTTGGTAATTCATTACAAAACAAAACTGTAGTGAACTAAAAATAATGTGTGCTTTTAACTGGTTCGAAGTACTTGCGGCGCATGAACATTTGCTTCGCAGCTATGACGTAAATTAGTAATAGTACTTAATTCTGACATATCCCATGTGGTTTATGCATAGATATAGGTCAAATATGGCTTTATTATGAAATGGAGATTGATCTGAACAAAGAGGAAATATTTAAAAGATAAAGACTGTAATAAATCATTATGCTGCAGAAGAAGCATAGGAATGTCTCGGCTTTGGTAATTCATTGCAAAACAAAACTGTAGTGGGCTAAAAATAATGTGTGCTTTTCAATTGGTTCGAAGTACTTACGGCGAATGAGCATTTGCTTCGCAGCTATGACGTAAATTAGTAATAGAACTTAATTCGGGCATATCCCATGTGGTTTTTGCATGTATATAAGACAAATTGAATGAAATGGAGATTGATCGCACCCTCGATGCATGAAAAATCGGAGTTGATCAAAGTAATTCAGTAATCCAGTTTTTAAAATTCTAGTAGGAAATAAGACAAAACCTATAAATTTAACAGTCTATTTAAAATTCTTATTACGAAGGACATTTAAAAATCTATCGAAGCATTGTTTTTCATGTCTAAAATGTTTTGTTGAATTGGAGAATATAAAATATTGATAAATTTAATAAGCCTAAGATTGAAGGAATGGTCAGTTTTGGCAGTTTTTCTGACTCGTTCTATAACTTAGAGACATTTTGAAAAGTATTTGGAAATTGTTTAATAGCAAGTTACGAACGTAATTATCCAGTATAAAAGTATAGCAGCCTCCATTTTATGTCTAACACGAACCATGTAGAATTAATGGGAAGAAAATTTCTGTAGACTTTTTGTGTTTATTGCGGTGGTATAGAAAAAAACTAGTGCTGATAAACAATAATTGTAGAAAAATAATGGTGAAATCTAAGACAATTTTATCATAATATTTCCTATGTAAGGTATAAATTCCTCACGCATTAAGATTTTATAAAGTTACTTTATTTGGTATCTATCCAGTAAAATTCTTCATTAATTTTAAAATGTTCTTTTCTTTTTTCTTGATTAAATTAAAATAAGAGTCTCTCTTCGTGTTTCTAGGACATATACCAAAATTTTCTCGTCTATCCATTTTTTATCACGCAAGACGAAAAAGGGACTTGTCTTTAGAGCAAAACTTTAAAACGATGTCAGTGGCACATATCTGTTAGTTATGTTTGTCACAGTGACGTCATTTCAGCTTAATCCATTTATAAATAATAATAATGTAAAAACTTGAGACTTCCATATAAACGGAATAATAAACTCCCTAGACTACTGCCTCGAGTAACAAGACAGGTACTGGTA
Organism: Argiope aurantia; assembly: GCA_026543865.1. Taxonomy (NCBI): domain Eukaryota; kingdom Metazoa; phylum Arthropoda; class Arachnida; order Araneae; family Araneidae; genus Argiope; species Argiope aurantia. The sequence goes on along the minus strand of JAPMOR010112654.1, from coordinate 1,499,652 downwards.
ACAGTGAAAAATAAATCGTTTTACAGGCATTTCTCTCAGGAAACCCATGCAAGGAAATAAATTAAGTCATTGAAGACAGAGCCGTTAATCAGATACAACACCATTATGGAGCTACCGAGAGAACTAAGAATAAATTGCAATGAATGAATTTAAGCCTAAATTGTAAACCCGCTTTCATTTACATGGATTGATTTTCTGCACTACATCAATTAAAAGAGAAGATAATAAGATTTTTTCTGTTTTAAGAATCGATAAAGGAAAGGATGTTAAAAGAAAAGATATAAAACTTTTTCTTGTTTGGCTGACTAGAGTCAGATAAAATTACTCACTAAAATATATCAAAAGTTGTGTGTAATCGCACCATACGCATGAGATACTTAATAAAGCTCTGCTCCTATTTAATTCTAGATTTCATTGCTTCAGCAGGAGGTAAAGGGATATGACATCATTTTTCAGATAGTGGCACAACAAGGATAAGTGGCAACTAGGACATGACATTATTTTTTTTTCCTCATGATATTTTTCTTAAAAAAATAGCATAAATGCTTTAATGTTTTGTTTCTATTGAGCTCCCTAAGACTGGCTCTAGGGATATCTGTACCACTTTGCTCCGATCACAAGCAGAATAAAGAAACTTTCAATTACATGTTGTATGCCATGTGTAGTATTTAGACTGCGCCTTCTGCATATAAGTTAGTGACAATATATGATTTGATTCCCTTTCAATTTATACAATCATTTTTTTAAGTAACGAGCAAAACATTTTGATCTTGGTATAAAATTAAAAGAAACTGCAATGCTAAACATTCTAGAATCTGTAAAAATTTATAAAATTTTTAAAGTTTTTTTATAAATTTATTAAAAAGCACAAAAACTAAATTATATTTTAAAAATGAAATTTCATTCAAAAAGCAATTTTTTAGGTAAACGAGGTACATAGCTATCATCGAATGAATTTCTTTAACAGGTAGTTCAGATTGGCATATTTAAAGCCCCGAGATTATTATATAAAACAGTAAACAGGCCACATAAAAAAATCTAAACTTCGTTAAATATTTTCTTTAAGAAAATTGCCTGAAATTAGCATTCTGGTCGAAGCTAATGGCTTATAATTATGCTTATTATTCTTGGAGGAAGTAAAAGACATTCCTCTGAAATTTATTCCAGGCAATAAATATTTTTGATCATAAACACATAATTATGAAATGAAGTGAGCAACATAGTTTTAAAGAAATCCCATTAAATTCAATTTATGGCAATATAAAAAGAGTTGCTATTTTTTCACTTTGATGGTATAAAAATAAAAACTAATATGACATTAATTTTAAAAATATATGTTTTCGAACTATTAATCATCTAGTTTATGCATGAATAATTTTGTTAATATTTGTTCTTCTCCTCATGAATACTAGTTTAATGAGAATTGGAATAGTTTGTAACAATTCAAAAATTAAAAGTAGCTTCTTAAAAATGTAAATATTTATCTTTTTTTTTTTACAATCGCCGCTACTAAAACTGTTTTAGCACATTCTCCCCTTTGAATACAGTTCCTGCCCAGGAATATAGTATTCATTATTCGAAACAATAAGGTGACTCGGAAACCCCCAAATTTTTTTCTGCCATTTCCAACAAATTTCTCAAATTTTGTGATAGATAGATATAAACTGTGCATAAATTTCGAAAATATTTTTCAGTTTCAAAAGTTACAAATTTAAATATTTAATTAAAAACTATTAATCCTTTTAAAAAATGCTTCTTCTTCTACAATTTTCAATATTTTCCCTCAAATTTTTTGAAGGGGCCTCACGCAGTTTTTTTTAAATATATATTAGTTTCTTTTTCTTCTTTTTTTGAAATATATATAAAGTTTTCTTAAATTTATGAAATAAATATCTTTGTATCTAGATTGAATTATCTAACAAATATTTTCACATTTCAACGAAAATATGAACATTTTTGCAATAAAATTTATACAGTGTTTTTCATAAAAAAAGAGGTGAACGTTTTAAACGTAGGCAAGTTATTTTTTGCGATAGAAGAGGGATTCTGAATCTGAAACGGGGTGGGGTCTAGTTACAAAGTGGTCTTTATTCATGAATTATGTAAAAGAAAAGGATATATTAAATGAAATGTATAACACAGGTATAATGGAATAAAAATTTACAATAGTACAGTAAATCAACTGCATGTATGATCGATTCGAGTTTTACGTAGCAAAAATGATAATGGTAAGTAGGACAAAGTAGGACCTTTTCGAGTATATAATTTTAGATTTCAAAAGGCATGTCGCACGAAGTGATACACGCCCCACATGTTTGTTATCAAGACAACTGTATTGCTTGGTTGTATTGTATTTAATTAATTTATTGTGTTATAATTTGATCCCTTTGTTCCGGATTGAATGGCTGCAATGTAAGAGTTTTTATTTTCTGTTTTCCGTGGTCTGATCTGGAGTCAAAATGAATTCTTTCTGTATGCCTCATCTATACTAAAGGTTTTATTTATGAAATACCCTGTAAAGTATTTTTCAGTTTCATCTAAAGAACTTAAGTCTTTTTATAGAAATTGAAGACTTCTTATAAATTAGATGTTATAATCTCATACTTCGTTCATTTCTTGGATTGTGAAATCACAAGAATTGAAAAAAAAAAAGAGAGACTTCTCCAAATCAATAAGCAAAAATTGTTTGATAAAAATTATTATGAACATGTTTTAGAGCTGCATTATCTACTTTTAAAATTTCATTAAACATAAATCATTTTGGAGTCGTTAATTACTTTTTCAGTTAAAAATCTGACGAAAATTGGGAGAATACCTTACATTAGATTATTACATATAATTATACTCTTTATTATCTTTGTCTAATTCTGGCTTTTTAAAAACTTTAATTCAGGAACTCTTAAATTTTAATTTTATTCATTAATTTAAGCTTATTTTTTCTGATTATCTTCATTATTAAATTTGTTACATTCAGATAATATTCAGGATAAGGATAAAATGTGAAAGGAAAATAGAAACTTATTCAGCCATTTTGTACAAATCATGATTCTACTCTTTTGAAACATCTTCTCTTTCATTTATTCATGCAATTTGTTCTTTGAAGATCAAAATATCCTATATATTTCATTTTATTGATAAAATAATCTTTTGAGGCTTTATCTATTCTTAATGCCCATTTTTATTGAATAACCAAAATGGAATATTCCTCATAAATAATTTTTTTCAAAAGTGTGCTTCTCGGTCTAGACCACGTCCAAGGATGACAAAATTTATGATGAGTTTTTCATCATGTCCTCGTCATTTACCAACACATTTTATAGATAACCAAAACCCATAGGATTAAAATCGTCGACATCTGCTGATTATGAACCTTTCTCACCGTAAAACTGTAAATCAAAAAAGTGCATATCGAATACTGGATATAAAAAAACCCACCGAAAAGTATAAGATCTAGGCAAATGTCATTTCTATCCTAAACACTTTATAGGTGTCAATTATCTCTTTTTTCTCTCTCAGAAAGAAAAATATGCGGACTCGTCATTCTATCTGCTGACTGATTCACTACAATCAGGGTAAAGTACACAAGCTCTAGGGTATGTCTGCAAATACATTTTTCATGGATGGAGAAAAAAAAATTCGCACTTTCTTCATAGGGTGCGTATAGAGGGTTTATTCTAAAGGTGGCGTCATAGCTGATTTCTAAATTTGTAAAGATGAGTATGTAGTTCCAAGCGAAACCAGCTCTCGAAATTTCTCGCACACTCTAATAAATGTACTTGTGTATTATTAACCACAAAGGCTTGGCGAACAAAAAACCCATTGGCGTGCAATCTTTGGCGATTTTTTGAGAATTAATAGTTTGGATGCGGTTAACACAAAAAAACCCGAACATTGAATATGTGTTTTCGAAGCCTTTAATTCGAATGGTGGAAACCATAACTAGAAATAGTACTATCATTGTAATCGCTTATCAAACATTTAATTCATTGCGTTATCACGTTTACATACTTGTGAAAGTATAAAATGACAACCTCCTGACGGATTTGGTTCCCAATCTGATATTTATATAAATTTTGAATTTGAAACGAAATTTGAAGCATGGAGCTCTCTTCGTTTTATAATTATTGTGTTGACTTATATTTGGATAATCAAATAGATAAACTCATATAACAAGAATTTATTTAAGTATTGATTATAATAAGACACAAAATTTGTAAGTATTTTCTGTTTATATGTATTAACCGTTTAGTGTTACTTATATGTTTTCACGAACTTCTTAACACAATATCTTAGCTCCAGCCAATTTGATTTTACTAAGTTTAGAACTCTGCTGAAGTTCGGGAGTTTGATACTACAAACTAATGGTTTTTTTCACAAAATTGTAACGTTTTAAATAACACAGGGTTTATTTTTGACATTCTAAGCAGAATTAAATTTAAAACAAATCTTCAGTATCTTGAAATTTCGAAAACCGTTAAAAACAGAAGTGAAATATTAGGTTAGGTTTCCATATCTGTGAAAAGAGCCACGTCTTGCAAATGGCCTAATTTTGTGCCTCAAAGGAAGTAAAAGCATTCTAAACGGGTTAAAAGATTACATTTTCCCTAATTATAGTTTACTTTCAAGTATCTCCTTTTTTAAAATTTCTTTCCACTTATTTTCATTTTTCTCTCATTAACCTCTTAACCATCGTGTTCACGTCTTACATGAGTATTGAATTATCGTTTTTTAATTATCTTCTTGTGGTTTTGTTAGCTAAAAATTAAATCATTCAGTGACACTATAATTCGATTCTAAAATTAAATGTAATGAACATCTCAAGAATTCTACGGATTCTTCGGATATTCACTTCCTGATTTAAAAATTCAGATATGCTACATAATATAAATGTGCATATAAAATTCTGCATCTAAAAAAAGAACAGGGACGAATAAAATCTTGAGAAAACCCTTTTCAGTTTGGAACACTTTCCAGGTTTCAGCAACTTATTTTCAAGCATCAGTCGCACAAAAAAAGCAAAATATGCGAACTCGCCACTCTATCTATTTAGTGATTCACTCTAGACGTGAAAAAGTACACGCGCCCAGGGATTTGAATTTGAAAGGCTACGAGTATATCTTTCCAGGATGTGGTACGTATTTGAGATGACACGTTTTCATCTTTTTCCTCCCAAGTATCGCGACTGACAGCATAGGTTTTCCTCATGTTGTGATGTTTTGTGTCGTGGGATAAACTCTCAAGGTTTTCTCATTTCACGCTTCTATGCGCGACACTGTTACAAATAGGCGCGTTATTTTCTACCGATTTTTTTTGTTGAAAAATTGTGGGAAAGTTTATGTTAACAGTTGGAGACGTGGACGGTTTTCTCTTTCAAAGCACGAAATCTCTGAAGGATCCATTTCGCATTATAGGGTCCAGCGCGTATGGAATGAAGCTGTTTTATTACTAACGTATTAAATGTAAGGGAGTGGTTATTTGTTCCGTGCTTCATATAACTTAATAGTTTTAATTTGGTAGGCAGAAGTTTTGTAAAAGAAGGCTTATTAGTTGGGGGACGGATTTCAAGAAGAGATGTGTTTTACAAAATTATCATGCAAAATAAATATTTTCTTAAAAAGATATAATCAACAATGTTGTGAAAATTCTAAGATAGTAAAATCTTTTTAGAACGCTGCTAAATGGAATATTATCGAATATTAGATCAAATTACTAATATATTGAATTAAAGGAAATGGATGCTTGTTGTGTGCATCGGTTATCTTGATAGTGAGGACGCTTTGTAAAATATTTATTGGTTGCAACGAAAATTTGTTGTTTCGAGAAAAGATATATTTTATGATATTAATTGATAAACCTTATCTTGTAAAATAAATATTTCTTAAAATCAACGGTAGTGGTCTCCCCGAAACATTCTCGCATAATCTTTAATAAGTGTACTTGTATATTATTAACCTTATACCATTGGCTAACAATAATTAGGAAAGAGTATGTTAGCGTGCGATCTTTGATGATTAACTGCTGAGATACACAAGTGCGCCTTTTTTCCGATTTCTTAAAACAAAAATTTGACACAGAACTACCAATGGGGTAATACAATTATATACCATTTATTTAAATTAGTGCGTTTTTAAGTTTCCCGTTATATGACTATGAAAGTCTAGTTGAATGACGATCAAGCCCCTTTTACTTTCAAATTTGTTACAGATTTGCACTTTGGAGGTTAAATCTATTTAACAAATTTCATTTATCTAAATCTCTTCGTTTAATAGTGTATCGCGTTTATATAAATTCGGAAAGCCGGACAGAAAAACTTCCTCAGAATGGAATTCACTCAAAATTTGATCTAAATATACAAATTTGATGCAAATATCATATACCAATTTTCATCCTTTCAGCTTAAAGCGTTTTTGAGTTATCATTTTCACAGATATATAGACATACCCCCCCCCCCTCTGTTTCGAAAACAAGGAAGTCTGAAGCGTGGAGATTGATCAAAATCTGGAGTTCTCATTTACATATAAAAGACAGATTCTCTTTTGATACTTCATATACGAGGAAGTAAGCCAACAATCTACACTTGTTAAGGAATTTCCTTGTATATATAATAAAAGTGCGGAATTAAATGCATAGTTATTTTTTCCCGGAAATAATAGGAATGGTTATAGCACTCATTATTATATGCAAAGTATTTTTTGCCAACAAATATATTTTTTATTCTCACTTATTAGAAAAGTGTTTTTCTGCACCAATTCCATAATTTCTTTTTTATGTATAGCTCAAATGAAGTTGGATCATGTCATTCCATTTCCATTTTTTGACTACACAGACTGTTGAAAGTTTCGATAAGTCCAAAACTTTTTACTTATTGATAGTCCTCCTGTGGTATTTTTGGTTGCTTCTATATGACATCACTAATGCTCGAAGGAAATAGTAGTCTTATTAGAAACCATAATTGAACGATATTAATGAAAACTGTAATTGATACGAATACAACTGCACTCAATTAATGCGAAAACTATAATAAGAAACAGAAGCGCCATCGGGCTTTTACACATTTTCGCACAACACAAGGGAAACGCAATAACGCTTTGCCGCACGCAAATGGTTAATGAAATGGCAGAACAGTAAACTTCTTTAGAGCGCTGTTAAATGGTGCATTTTCGCGTGTTGAATCGAAATGAGAGAAATTTTTTTATTTCAGCTGTAAAATGTAATGTTTTGTATATAATTTTTAACGAAATTTCTTAATCAATTGAATATTTTATTAGGCATTAGCCGTGTTTGGCGACCAGCGAAACATGAAAAATCTGATTTTTAATAATGTATTAACAGCGTAACAATAATTCAAGTAATTTATCTCAATAATCCTTTTTGATAACAATATAGATATTTCTGAATTTTTATCACATATCTAATAACAAATATAATACTATTTATTAGATATATTATAATATTTTAAGGAATTATTTTACAATAAACGTATATTAAAATGATTACACATTCTTTCTTTTTAGAGAATTTTGAAAGGAAATTTAGAAAACAATTCTTTTAGTTTCCAATTTCAAGAAATTTAATTATAGGTTTTAGTTAAATCATCGTGAATTCAATTTGTATTCTTCAAATATTTTTCTTCCTTGAATTTAGGCGACGTGCTCTCGAATACCTTTTCTTTCGAAAGAATTTTGCAAGGAATTCAATTTGAATTGAATTTTGAAAATAATTTCTTTAGTTTATAGCAGTATGCTATTAAATATCTTGTGATTCAATTTATATTCTTAAAGTATTATCTTACCAGGATTTTTGTTGATGCGCTGTCAAATACCGCAACAGAACCAAATTTTTCAAAATATTGAGTCGCGGTGGGAATGAATTAAGAACAATGCAAAATGAACTGCGAACGAGCGACGCACTAAAGAGATTTCATAATATACACTCAAGAGCCAAAACATTATGACTACCTGTCAATAACAAGTTGGCCCACCTTTGGCGCGCCACACAGCTTCAACCCGCCTTGGCATGGATGCCACAAGTCCTTGGTAGATGGCAGGAGACAGATTGTACCAAATGTTTAAGCAACGGTCACTCAAATCCGAGATATTGCGAATTGGTGATTTTTGAACTCTGAGCTGCCGTCCCATGTCATTCCAAAGGTGTTCTTTCGGATTGAAGTAAGGTGGACAGGACATTAACTGGAATTCAGCATCATGTTCCTGGAACTACTCCAACACAATTTTAGCCTTGTAACACGGAAAACTGGAAAAACAGAGGCCATGTAAGGGTGCAACTGGTCGCAATGATGTTCAGATACCCTGTAGCATTCATGGTATGCTCTACCACAACCACGGGTCCCAGAGACGCCCAAGAGAACGTCCCCCAAAGCATAATACCGCCACCACCACCGGCCTGTGAATTACCTACTCTACATTGAGGGAGCAACTGTTCGCCTGGAAGACGTCGTATCCTGACACGGTCATCGGCGTGATGCATGACAAACCGTGATTCATCTGACCAGGCAACTCTCTCCCACTGATCCATGGACCAGTCGCGATGTTCCCGGGCCCAGCGCAGGCGCAGTTGGCGATGACGCTTGGTCAGCAAAGGCACACGAGTGGGACGTTTGCTGCGTAGCCCCATATCCAATAGTGTCCGCTGAACAGTGTGCTCCGATACTATTCTACTTGGGCCTGCATTGTTTTTGGCTGTCAGCTGATCCACTATTTGGCACCAGTTTTGCTTCACCATGCGAGACAGTCTCCGACGACCTTTTTCTTTGATAGCGTGTGGACGTCCAACACCATGTCGTCTACTGCTGCTTTCACCGTCCTTCATCCACTTTGCATAAGTACTAACAACTGTAGATCACACACAACCCACGAGTCGTGCAGTTTCGGAAATACTTGTTCCGAGCCTTCGAGCCATTACAATCTGCGCTCTATCAAAGTCGCTTAGATCCGCAGCTTTTCCCATCACACACAGAAGTGAAAGAATGATTCTTCAGACTCCCCAGCAGCAGTTAAATACCACTTCCACCTGATCACGTGCCTTCCACGTCATCGAGGCGAGTTCATTGCAAAATGTAGGGGTGGTCATAATGTTTTGGTTCTTGAGTGTATATTGTTTAAACTCTTTTTTACAGGCTGTACTAAAGCTGCTCTTCTTCTGACGAGACTAATATATAAATTTTCTAATCCACTTTAGATAATTTTATTCTTCCGATGTTTTAACCTATGTGAGGACTAAATGAACTGCACTGCTAATACGAGAAGTTAAGAAACGGTAACCCCATGGGGAATCGAAAAATAGAATCGATTTCATTTTCAAAAGACATGAAAATGGCTTCTTTTATCGCCACCATAGTCCCTCTTTGAAAATAATATTTTGCTTTTTTTTGTTATTCCATTATATAAATATATTACAATTTTATATAAGAAAGAAAACAGATTAGGAACTGATGTTATCATAACATATGATCAACAAAAAATGTACAAATACACGAAAAATAGTTCACTCTGGTTATAAAATTGCATCTGGTTCCTTTATAATTTGAACGCATACAATGTTATGAAAAGCTATTATTGTGACAATTCTGATATAGTATAATAAACAGCGAAAGATAAATTTAACATTTTCACAGTTTTTAATTTTTTTTATTTAGAAAAACAGTTATATATATTATGATCAATGCGATTAAACAGTTTTTATCAATAATAATCGCTGTTAATATTAATAATAATCAGTAAATAATCAAACTAACAAGATTTTAAAATCAGCTAATATAAGTAATTATCACTATAAGTATGGATGATAACCATTCATTATTTATACTAACTGAATTTATTCTTCTAACCGCAATCTATGCATTACATCTTTATATCGCTTAAAAATGTACCATCTCCCTAATAATATGTGCAATTATAACGAAATTATACTAACTGAATTTAACCACAACATACATTCACATATTGTTTATGCAGGCATAAGGACGTTAATATTTTTTTTAAATGTATGCGCAGATATAATAAAACACGTGTTTGAACTAACAAAAAGTTCAATTATGCATGTCCCGTATAACGCATTTCTTATTACGTGGTACATATTCGACGAGAGTCTACTGAATAATCAATAATCATTGCTTTTATTAACAATACTATATAAACGTATTATAAAAAAATATTATAATTAATGTTTGTTTTTTTTGCAATGATTTATACCTTAAGATTTTTTAGTAGAAAACCATTTAAAAACAAAAAACATTGCAACACAATTTTCCAGAATTTTTTTTTACAAAAATTTAATTAGTTTATTTCCTTTCTGTATTATAGTTACTTAGTATTTATTGTATTAACATGTAAAAACATTAAAAACAATTGGTAAGATAATTAAATCAATTCATATTTATATAAAATCGTCAAAAGAGGCCAAGTCCATTAAAATTGACTAGTAATATTATGCGAGGTGGGAAATCTATATGACTACACTGTACAACGCAAAGGAACTTGCAAGGGATATTGGATGACAAATATAGTTGTCATGTAACTGGGAGGAGCTTGCCGCCATTGAATTTTGAGAAGCAAGATGAATTGTAAAATTGTAAAAAGTGCCATTAAAGGCTAATGCCCCCCAAAAGTGAAATATCTCTTAACAATTGGAAAAGATCTAAAAACTTTCCTCGTTAATGCATATTATTTCATCGTTTTGAAGAATGGCGAGGGAGTGGTGGTAAGTTTTGGCTTCGGAAAAGTAACCAGTTTTACTACACTCTGCATTTATCGGGTTTTCCTGTTGGTGCAGAGTGGAAGTTTGAAGAAAAGGATGGATGCTCAAGTATCGTCCTTATTAATGGCTGAAAATTATGACCCAAAATAGCTTTTGAGTCGGATAGGATGTTAATTCAAACTAAATCTAATTAATTGAAGCATATTTTCATAACCAGGCTCTTTCTTGATTTGTAGCTTTACCGAAAACAAAACTTTACACTTTCTTAATTTGTGTTATTTGAATAATTCATGAACGCTTGATTCAAGTTAGCCGTGTTGATTCAATTTTGAGATGAATTATTTTATTGCAGGAAAAAGGAGGTGACGTCGTAGCACAGTGTAAAATAATCTACAGTTATTTTCTTCACAAATTTTTATGCCAGTATGACGTCACTGGAACATGTTTTATTAACGCATCTAAATGTCGTAGAATTATCTTATTTGACAAATTGAACTGTGTTAGAGAAATGATTCCCTGGCTTCTTGTTAGTATTTTAATAATTCTGCTATTTTAATACATGGTCTAACGCAATAATTTTTCGAAAAACATAATTTTAAGGTATTCTTTAAATCAAAATATTATACTAATTAAAAAAAGAGTTGAAACATATTGTGTATTTGAGTAATCATTTGTTATGCTATTTTCTTGCATTAATTCATTCTAAATATTTGTGAAAAATTTTCAAAATAAATGATAATCAAACATACAAATTACAACCTGCATCTTCTTATCCATAAAAGTAATGAGCATTTATATTTTCTGACAAATATGTAACTCGAAGCAAGTCTTTAGAAAACAAGCAAAGTATTTATGTTTCACTGTATCTAAGACACTTTAGGAAATATCTTTAATTATTTTAAAATACTTTGATTAAAAGACTTGGGGCTCATTAATCATCAGCAACAGATGGCGGTAATACCCAAGGGATTGTATCGAAAATTATTTCCACAACCTCTTTAATGACAAACTCTTCTAATCTGATTAATTATTAATCGGGGGAATGTCAGATAAAGTCATTGCGGGCTTTTGTTTATGAGCCGCTTATGAAATTTAATGCGATGAAATTAAAGTATGTTTAAAATAAAAATAGAATGATTACAATTGAATATACTTTGATGGAATGGTGTAAATAATCAATACAGAGAAAACATATTTGCTTTATAGCAAAAGGGATAACTAGCAAATTGCCTTGAATAAGACATAGCACCCTGTTCAAAACGCTTTGAAACTTTAAAATATTTTCCAATTGTAAAAAAATGAGGCATTTCCGTTGATTAAGCTAAGTGTATCATGTTCCTGACTAGTCATAATTGAATTTATCCAACTCAAATTCGTGCAGACATACACTGAACTCATGATTACAGGTATTCAAAATGTATCATCACGGGGAAAGGTTGTTGAGTTTTTGTAGACGGATGTGCACAAAGAATTTCTTCAGCATGTCGAACAGTTTCAACTCAGACAGTAGCAATGTAATTATACCGATCGGAAAAGCACCAATGCAAATATTTCCTGCCAATAAGCCTACCGCTGCTACAAGAAAACACTTCCTATATGAATCAATTAATTTTCCTTTATTTTCAAGAACTTAATGGATTGGGTTAGGGCAGCTGTAGTTTCAGAAATTCTTCATACATCTACTTTAGAAACTATTCATAAAATAAAGCGTCGTCGGAAAAGAAAGACTGCGCGAAAATGAACCTTGGAATAAGAGTAATAACTGCATTGCATTATTTGTGGGATCAAGCTTTTAATTCTATCGGAAAAAGTATAAACAGATCCTTATTGGAGAGTCTGTTTCTTTAATTATAGAAGTACTTCGGTTCTATCGCTAGATCTCAATGCATAGAATCAGCAATGACAGATTTCTGGCTGAATTATTGGCGGTTGGATGTGATAGCACGTTGGTATATTTGGAGGTGTCAGACGTTTACTTTAAAAAGGGCTAGTTAAACAGTTACAGGGAATTATCCACCTATTGCATAGGAATAAATTACCTTTCCAAAATTTGTTTCAACATATTAATGGGAGCACGTCTGGACTCAAGACATTTTTAGGGAGTATAGACAAAAGTTTCAAAATGTGTAAAAAAACAAAAAAACAACAAAAAAAACCGCTCTTTGTCCTTTTTTAAAGTATTTCAACAAAATTATCCCAGCCTTCTCATCAAGGCTTTAGAAACAGACCAAACTAATTTATACAGAAAAGTCACAGAAATTTCTACTGGCATATTTTTTTCAGGATTTAATAAACAAATTGCACGGCAAAACTTGTTATGCAAATTGTTTTGCTTATGTTATTCACGTTTGTACGTTTAAGTGGAATCTCCTTCCAAAATATTCGATCGTCTTGCAACGCATATGGTGAATGTTCATGCTTTAACTTGTATTAGATTTCACCCTTCCCATAAATATGAAGAGCGGCACCTTTTCAAACACATCGCTACAATTAGATATTTTGCACCAGAGTTAAATGCCAAAATATATCCTGTAATTCAAAGAAGCAATTACTTCAGCACTCTGAAACCTTATTAATTGCAAAGCTCACAGAACATTGAACAGCGCATCCATGAACTAGCAGTCCTCAGCATTCAGGAAAATGGATTCCGATTGTTTCAGTTTCCTACTTGAAATTTCGATGCATCGTTTTAAACTGGCTTCCTTGACTGGCAGGAGAATATATACTAAATGCCAATACTGAAATCCATATCTGACAAAGGCAAAGAGCTGTTTGTAGATCGAAAATATATAAGAATTGCTTCTACTACGTCTGTCGTGTCACTAAGCAGTTGAAAAGGCAGAAAAGACTGTGATAGAAGCTTCCATTACTTTTTGCATGAAACCTGAAAGAGAAAGCTGGATTAAAAAAATGGAGTCAGAAAAAGTCGTGTCGAAATTTATAGCAAGAAGAATTTTCACACTGTTTGGCTTATTATAATGATGGTACTCCACATGTCAATTTTATAAATTTGTTCTGATAGCAATAATGTCTAAATTCATTCAATTATTCAATTCCAATTTATTTCAAAGGAACATATTCAATTTGTTTCATTCAATTCCAATTTAATTTAAAGGCATATTTTTGTAAACATTTGTGTTCTAAATTAAAATAAAAAAAATCAAAATACATAATTATAGTCCATTTGGAAGCAGAAAATGATATCCTTTTCTAATAAAATTTTAAATAGGAGCTCAAAATACCATTTGTCATCCTTTTCTGGCTTTGTCAGACAAAAATTGTTTTGTTATTTTTCTCAATATTACAACCACGCACCTACGTGAACAATTCCTCCATCAGCCACCTCCTTCCAAACTTCCATGCCATTCCAGTCGCAGAAATTTTGAATAGGATGGACTGACTATGCATCAAACCAGCAGATACGGATGTTCTTGTAAGGAACTGAGTTTCAAACTCTCAAACAAAATCCAAGTCTTTGCCATCAAGCCACTACAGAGCAAAGCAAAACTAATTATGATGCCTGATCAAAGGAATAAGATTTTACTGTAACAAAAGAGATCATTTTATCTATTTAATAGCGCACATCAGATATTTGTTAACGCTCTATTCACTTTTTGTGCTATTTATAGAAAACTCTAAATATTTGAATATGCAGAAAGAATTTTCAATATAGCAGCATTTATTACAAACAGAAATTTGTTATTTTTATTTATATTTCCATTTTAAAAAAATATAAGATGGTGAATACATTGATATAATCACTACTAGATATATGGAGATTATTTACATCAATTTATTTCATGGAAGTAAATTATTATTAATTATACATTTTCAGAATGTTATAAAAAATAAATGCTTAAATTTGACATAATTTCAAAATGAACCGATGTTATTTACTTATTTAGTGAGTTTTCATGTAGTGATTTTATAACTTCTATATAAACAATTTTATATATGTTCAATAAGTATTATATATAGTTTTAAAATTGAGCATCTTTTATGTAGTAAATATATTTTTCATATGATAATTCAGATAACTTGATAAGACTTTTTTGGAGTCAATAATTTTTAAAATTGATTTGGAGTTTTGCAAACTGTTTACAAAACCATAGATTTGAAATCCTGATTAAAAATCTTTGCTAATAAAATTTTGGCAGAAATAAGAGGATTGGAATATTTAATTCATTAGGATTGAATAATAAAAACAATTGATTTTCTAGACGTGTAGAATAATTTAATTACCAGAATAAAATCTGACAACAAAATCCTTCATTTTTTTCATTGACGATAATATAAAAGCGAAAAAGAAAATATTGGGTCTGCTCAATTAGAATAACAAGTTTTAAAGCAACTTTTTTGTTTAAATTCATTACATTTTGTGAAATTCTATATTTGGTTTTCGAGTTAAATTAGAAACTGACAGCGAAATTTTAAATTTTATTTAAAACAGATAGACATTATTCTTAAGATAAATTTTTAAAAGAAATTGGATTCAAGCAGAGATTAAGTCTGATTTAATTTAGTAATGAAAGAATCTTTTTGAGGATTTAGCTTTCGGCTTTTAGCTCGATGCGAAGAAAATGCTTTTTGAGGTTAAACTTAATTTTCGAAAGTGAAGGCAATGTTCAATTTTTGCTACTTACGTTTATCGAAAGGCATGATTTTCTATTTTCACATTTGTTCTGGACTTTATCAGCTAGTTAATTAATTTTTTTCTATACGCAAAACATATTTGGTTTTTTTTTCTTTCACATAAAAAAAGGAAGAAATCCAGATTCTCCTATCCAAACTGTTCGCTGGGAAATATCTTTTTAAAATTCAGGAGCCAAACTCAATCAACATGATATTATGATGTCCATTCAGCCTTTTCCAGCACCTGAAATGGATTAAAGATGCAAATAATTTTTCTTAAAATATGCCTAACTTTTTTTATCAGAAAATTTTTTTTCCATGGTTTTTTTTATTATGATAGTTTGATTAAATATTTATACTACTGATTATTTTCTGCTGAATTAGAAATCAATTTTTTTAAATATCTACTGATATGTTATAGTTAGAACATGTAAATTGGGGTAGAATAATGAATTTTATTTTTTTGTCGGAAGAAAAAGCAAAAAATATTGTCAATCATTTAAATGAGCATTACTCTGTTTGACTTCTTTGTTAATTGAGATATATATTTTACCTTATTTGAAATTGTAGTCAAAATCTAGTGAACAATATTATTGTCAGCCGCTGAAACTATGTTTAAAGTTTTTAAATGGAAGTTTAAAATTCAACTTTTTTTCATAACATACTAATTTAGTGTGTCATTTTTTATTTATTCAATAAAGTCTTTAATGGAATTCATTCGTGTCATGTCAAAGTCACCTGACGGATGTCACTTCGCATGGATGTTTCGTATATATTGCAAAAAGTATTGACCTGATTGCAGAATAAATCAGTAAATGCATAAATATAATAAAAATATTAGACAAGATAGAAATATTCAAATCGATATACTTATAATTTTATACACAAGTGGAAATAATGAATTTTGAAATTTAAAGTTTCCTTTTTAAAAAAATAATTTAAACCAATAATTTCGAGCAATAGTTAAATTTATGGCAAAATGCTATCACTTGAGGTAAACGGAACAATTTCAATATTTAAGTGAATTCTGATTCAGTTCTTTTGGTATTTTATATATATTAACTTCACATTATGCAGTAATTCATATTCAATGAATGCAACTTTTTTATTATTTAAAATAATTTTGCATCAATTGATAATTGATTAATGATGTAATTTATTAACCGTATTGTTGATTGTAAGGAGAAAACTAAGATAATATGGGAATATTAAAAAACATAACTAAAAAGTTAAACTGAAATTAAGCGTTTTATTTTTAATCTTCCCCTTTTTCTATTTTATATATACAGATTTAAAGAAAATTTGATGAAAAAAATTGCAGGTAACTGATAAAATTACCCTATATAAAAATTATTTAAAAGAAACGCTTGTTTAAACAAACAGCGATGATGTGCTATGCAATAAAAATTACTTTCGAAGAATAATGTTCTAGAAAAAGACAGATCATAATAAGCTTTTGCTGATTTTATAATTAAAATGTGCGAGGTCTATCAAAAGATTCTTTTAACACATTCTTGAGTTTCAAAATATATTTAAAAATTTTATTTTGAAACTTGATCAGAAAAACGAATGTAGCCGATTGAAGTATTCAATATTCGTCATACTGTCATTTTTATGAAACTTTTTAATATAGAGGGACGAATATTTATCTTCAAATAATCCTATTTTATTCGTTGTTTTGATTTTCTATATTAAAGGAAGAATATCTGCGTTCAAAACGTTACTTTTCATATATTTGACTCTTTTGAAATATCTCGTATATTCCCAAATTAATAAAAACATTTATTTTGTGATCATTGTTTGAATAGGATCAAATGAATTATAAATTAACAAGGTAACAAAGGATGCAATATGTATTTTGCTTTTATTATTTTTTAACATTGAAGAAAAAATATTATTCTTAAAAATCTACATTTTGGGATGCTTCTTTAAAATTAAAAAAAAATTTAATTGCTAGAAAAAAATGTGACTCATTGAACATTAAGGAATTATTTTATTAAACATGTTTAAAATCAAGCAGTTCAGATAAAAAAAATTAGCATAGCATTTAAACAGGGAGGAGGGATTAAAAACCGCAATTAGGAATTTGTTTCATTTTCAAAAAATATTTAAAAAATTCTTTTTATTTTCTTTAACAGCAAATCCGACGAATTTTTTAGTACAATTTTCTTTTATTTCCAGTCATTGATAGAAACGTTTTCGTCTATATCGATTCAACTTTCTTTTTCAATATGTTTGTCATTGTCCCAAATATAAACTTTATGAAAACATTTTACCGAGCAATTCTGTTTAAAAATTTTGTATTTTTTTTTACCTCGATTTCTTCTTTTTTACTATAAAGCAAGGAAATAAAATAAAATCGTAAAGTAGAACTGTTTTTAGTATAAAGAGTTTTCATGATATTTTGAAAATAAAGACAACGCAACTGGAAAGAATCTTTAGAAAACGATACCAACGATTAATATTGAATAAAATATAAATAAAATGTTCTCTAGTCGTTTATCGTTCATTGTTGTGTCATACTGAAAAAAGGAATTTTTCAAATATGTTTTTTTATTGTGTGGCTGTGTCTTTATTTTGTTTTAATAAAATATGCATTCTTCTCGGATGATCTTCATGCAAAATGTGAAGACTTTTTTGAAATCAGTAAATTCAAGCGTTTTACTTTCTTGAATTCGAAGCATACAAAAAGGAAGTACTGAATTCGTGAAAAATTCAACCTTCATATTTTGATGAATTTTCGATTTTTATTTCTCCGGCACAACCCCCTCTTTCAAATTTTTGTCTGTCATTTTGTGGACTCAGTAAATAGAAAGGGCATTGAAGTAGAAGGATTTAATTTGTCATTTGGTCTAGATATCAAAATTGCATATTTTTGCTGATCGATCTCTCTGTGTATGCATATACTTGTGAATGCGAAAATTCAAAAACACAAATTTTGAACTCACTCGGTCACCGAGAAAGGAATTCAAACGATGCGTTACGGTAAAGATAACGCAGAACATAAAACAATTTTTAGAGTAAAATTATGTGAGGAAACTTTACTATCTATTTGGTTTGTATATTCAGGTGAGCGTGAATGCGAAAACTGAAAAATATAAATTTTGAACTCACTCGGTCATTAATAAAGAATTAAAATTGCGCGTTGCGATAATGCAGAACTTAAAACACTCAGTAGAGTAAAATTATGCGAGGAAATTTTAATGTTTATTCGTCTGTATATTCATGCAATCGTGAATGTACTGAATCAAAAATACACATTTCGAACTCACTCGGTCATCGAGAAAGGAACTAAAACTGTACACTACGATACCGTAGACCTGCATGGAGCAAAACTATACTTGGAAGATTAGGGGAGAACACATCCACTGCCTTAAGTCAGATGAATAATTTTTCCAATTTTTTTCATTTAAGTACTTCATAAAATTGCTCATTTAACGTTCATCTGAGTTTCTGTATTATAATCATCGTTATTCATCAATATATGTAAAATGATTGGGATATTTGAATAAAAAAGTTCCATTTTCAAAATATTATGTTTTGAGCATTTTAATACTCTGAGAACCTAAATATTATGTCCTGATTTCTTTAAGGCCTGAAAATGTAGCGTCTAAAAGTCTTTAGAAGTGCATGATAACTATCAAATGACTTCTTTCTGTTTGGAGACATCTATAGCGAAAACTAATGAATAGAATGAAAACTATTTTGTATACAGACTATGAAGGTATGGAAAGAGGAATTCGATGAAAAAAATCAATATCAGAAGTCATCGAAAGGTGATATTTTGACGTTATTGTCCCGAACATGAAAGGAAATTTAGTTTACGCGAATTTTTTATGCTTATACATCAGACTCGGTATTCATTTCCTTTGAAAAAGGGGGAAACTAACATTCAGTCAATAGCTCTTTAGTTGACTTGATTTGTGCTTTATATGCATTTTAACTTACCTGAGCGTGTTTTATTCTTAAAGCTATTTTGCATTAATGAGTCTCCAGCTCCTGAGGGAATTTAGAAGAGAACCTAACTAATGCAGAGGTTCACCATCTGCTTTTGAAATAAGACGCGTGATTAAAAAATTTGACGACACTTGATCACTAAGAATAAAGGCCAGGAGAGGACGAAAAATAGTATGAGACGATGCAATAATGAAGATTATAGACATCCAAAGTGATATTTTTCGTGTAACTTTAGAGAAAGTCATATACCGGATGCAACTTCTTGTACTCAAAGAAAGTCAACAAAATGAAAGCGTTGCACTTGGTCCAGAGGACTCAAACTTTGGCTTTAAGAGATTTTCCGAAAATTTCATATTGTACGCCATACGTTTCTTTATGAGCATTTTTTATTGCTTGAACAAGAATGAAATTTTGCATAATCCACTTTCCAAGCTTACATTGTAATTATTATGCCCTCTGAGGTTCGAACAGGTTCAAAATTTTTTCTGCTTTAGTATTTTTATTGTAAAATTATTAATCCAATGCCTTCTGCTGTCTACATATGAAATTCAGTTTAATTACATTCTTTAGTTTTAACTAGTTTCATATATTTTTTGACTCTCTTGTATATAAAAGGAACTTCTATATGAGAAAATATTTGTAGTCAAATCAGCGATAACTTTAGAATTATAATGTTTCGAAAATATTTATATGAAAAGGAATCTATTTACTTTTGAAATGAATATGAAAAGCAGAAAGCAGCAGTTTTTTCACTTAATGGGTTGAGCAATCTAATTTCTAAAATAGAATTATTTGCTTTTGTTTTTAACTAGCAGTTATATCAATAAAAAATGATGGTTTATTCAATTAAAAAATTACTTAATAGAAAGCTTACGGTTGCTTTAAATGTTAAAAATAATTACAAACTGCGTTAGTAAAACTTAATCCTTTGTTTTTAATTTCAATTAGAATTTCTACAAAAGCTTCATTTGAGCCAGATATATATTATTCTCTAGATACTTCTTTCAGTTATTTCAATTCAAGTAGGGATTAACCTTCATTAAAATTATTTAATTGGAGCACCTTCCTCAGTTTTTTAATTGATAAAAATCAAAAATGAGCTTAAGTTTTCTACTTTTAAATCTATGATATGAAAACATTTTTTCAACACTGAATTGAACCTTCGAAATTGAATGTAATGTTAAATTCCTACTACTTATTTTTTATTAAAAAAAACTTTTTTGAAAGGCGTTATTTTCTGTATTCACAGTGCTGCTCTGGACATTATCAGCTAGTTAATTAATTTTTTCTAAATGTAAAATGTATCCAACGATTTTTTTTTCATCGAAAAAATGAAAAAAATCCAGATTTGCGACATAATTAATCCCTAAAAATTTTTCTTAAGAATCTTGTGCCCAACTCAATAAAATATTCTATTACGGTGTCCATTTTACTCTTTCTTGAGATTGAAATTGATTAGGGATGTCAATATTTCTTCTAAGGGAAGTTGCAAAATTTTTCATACCCCAAAATGAGTTCTTCAGAGATTTTCATTTTGATAGTTTAATTCTATATATTATCGATTGTCTTACAAAGCCAGTTTTCTTGTTAATAAATTGATTGAATTTTAAGCACATAAAGTGAAGAGCAATAATTAATTTTCCGATGAGGAACGGAAGGCTTCGTGATTCAGTTGAATAGGTTATTCATTGATCAGTTTCTTTCTTAAATATTGCTTTATTTTAAGTTTTCGGAAATTCATAATATAGGAATTACTTTTAAATTTCTCTAAATGGAAATGCAATATGTCATTTTATAAATGCAAGCTATTTATTATTTAATTGAGTGCATTTGGTTCTGATACCTTAAAGTTATTGTTTTAGTGTGTTGTCAATATTTTCTTACACTAAATTGCATTATTTTTTATTTCATATTATTCTCTTTTTATATTTGACTTGTTTCCTATTTGTAACAATTAAATTATTTTGTTTTTTACTCACCCCATAGTATACTAAAATTCTGAAATTTCCATGAATGTTTTCGGTGGCAATATTTGTTTACATTATTATTCTACACTTGCTATTAAAAAACATAGAGTAAAATACCCGCCAAAGCGAGTCACATTACTAAATGAATAATATCTTAGCACCGCAGGTCATTTATTTACTCAACAAAACTTTCAGTTGTAAAATGAAAAGATTATAAGAAAACGTATAAATGAGAAAAATAGGATTCAGTTAACATTGTATAAATTTTGTATTTTTAATAATGGAATGCAAAAGAGACAAATCTAATAATTTATCAGAAAGATATAAGATAACAGAAAACTTTTTTTTCTGAAAAATATTTTTAATAGGGAAATTTTATCTATCGTCAAGTCTGTGATAAATTTTTTTTTAATTATATAGGGAATTATCTTTTATAATAAGTCATAAATATCATAAAATGTTGGTTCATCGCAAATATTTTCATTAAATCATATTAATTTTGAAATTTGTTGTTTTAATAATGTAGCGAGTTGTGTTAATTAAATTTTAAATTTACGGGAAAATGCAATTTCAGAGTGGAATGTTCGGTTAAATTGTAATTTTCTATCTACATTTTTAACTTATTAAGTCAACACTAGGTAAGTAATAACAACTGAATCACTAACGTTAGTCTTTAAAAAAAAATTGTTTACGAAAAATTAATAAAATTAAATTAAGTAATTAGTAAAATAAATTATTTAGCAACGTTCCTGGCTTGAAAACGTAAAGTTGCTTGGTAGAGAACTTTCAATTAAATAATTAACATTTGAATGAGGAATTTATTCAAAAATTAAGTTCAAATTAATTTCAAAAATTATTTCGTAAGCTAATTAATATTAATTTTTACAGCTTTTAATTAAACAAAAAATAATTATGTAATGTAAAGTTAACCTTACAATCAATGCCACGAAACAATCTTTCAATTTGAAAACTCTTTTCAAGCAGTATAAAACAGAAAAATACAAATGCGAATACAATAAAAAAATAAGTTTCTAATGGATAATTTTCTGAACAATAGAAATGCAAAAAAAAAATGGAAACATTCTTTAATTAATGTAATATTTATTAATATTATCTAGTAAAGGTTTTGAAATGTATTTCTGATGTCCATATTTTGGGAAAAAAATGTGTATTTTCAAATTTTCATACTATAACCAAAGTGCACTTTAAAAAATTTTTGTTCTTATTATAATTTTTACTTTTTGTGTTTTTTAATATATTTTGTTACTCATTATCATAAATATTTACTTATTTACTAATTTTCAATCAATTAACAGGAATTTTAGTTCTTTTCTATTAATTATGGGTTTTAAACTATCTTCACCACTTCATGTTTTTCATTGTTGTTTCACCTCTAGATTCATGATGAAAATAGTTATTTTCTACATTTTAGTACAATGATACAGGTGCGTTTATAAAATTTTCATTCATTCATGATATTTTTTTAATATTTCATAGAATTCATGCGTAAAAACACTATGGAATCTTAATAGTAATTTTTTTTACAAATTCACTATCAGGTAGCGTAATGTTTATTGAATCAATTTTTAAAATGAAACAATACTAATTAAAAATTAAATTCTGAAAATATTAAGTTGTCAGGCCCATGAAATTGTTCCAAATCTTAGAATTCTAGAGTTTCATGAAATGAGTGGAGAATCAAATACAAAATTCCACCTTTATAAAAATCAAATAAGTCAAATTAAATAAATGTGTGCAATAAAAGACACGGAACGAAATTATTAATAATACAAAAACAAATTTTATAAATAAAATATATTCTTAGAAGACACTCACCAAATTCAGGATCATTTTTTAAAGTTCATATTTTGTGACAGATTAAAAAATGTATGAAAGGGCTGATGCATTCGAAAATACTTTATTTTTAATTTTCGAAACATTTTTAATATCAAAGGAAGAATAAATTTTCACAGTGCCTTGCTTTTTATGCTATTTGATGCTCTTTTTCCGAATGAAGAATATTTATACTGATAATACCATTTTTAAAGATATTTGATGATTTTTAATATATCTCGACCCATCGCCCATTTAATAGAAAAATATATTAATTTTGAAAATGTTATTTTAGCATTTTCTTAAACATGAGAAAAGTTGAATACATTGGAGAAAAAATAAATAATTTCCAAAAAATCTATAACAAACAAAACTGCTAAGGAACAAATACTGCTGAATTTCTTTTTTGGGTTTTTTTTTTTTTTTCCCTTCGAGAGCAATATGCGAAATAAATTCTTCAGGCAATTTTCTTTTTGTTCCCAGTCGATGATAAATCTTTTGTCTTCTTTTTTGACATTCTGTGCGTTCTTCTTAATTTGCTTTTCATTAGGCACAAAATGCACTTAAATTGCAACATTTTGTTAAACAGCTTTTCCATTCGTTCCCTCTTTTTCTTTTCGGAGATTTAAATCAAAGATATCAATACATCGAAGAAATATATCATAATTAAAACCACTGTAAATTCAAGCAAGATAAAATAAACATTTCGTCAAAATAAAAAATAAATACAAAATAATAAAATTTAATTTTTTTTTTTGATTTTTTAGACTCTGCTCACTTAAGTGCAGAATAAGTAAAGGTAAAATAATTCAATGCAATATATACTTTTAATTTTAAAATGAGATCGTATATTATTTTGAAAATGCTACACTCTTGATGTTTGAAACTTTCCCAATAGCTCTTAAGATAGACTACGTAGAAAAGTCGATATTTTTTGCGAAATTGTAAATTTTATTTATTTACTATTCTTAATGTTTGAATTGGTTTCTTTTGATTTTTATATTTGCATTTATATAGTTTTAATACTATTTTACATCTTTAGATGCTATTTTCTACAATTCTAATCTTTGGTTGAATTTTCAACTAAAACCCTCATTAATTAAAATCGAGTTCATATTCATTCCTGAACTACAGAATAAGTAATTTATTCATATAGATAGGTTTTATACTTGTTTTAGCGCATCACAATACAAAACAAATTAAAAATTTCGTGCTATTTACCAGTAGAACTGCAATATTTAAAGATTGGATAAAAGTACAACTTCTTTTGTTCAGGATCTAGATAATATATCTCTTAAAGCTCTCTGCAAAATTTTAAGCAAATCATTTAATAAACCTCTAAACAAGAAGAGTTTTGCTTTATCCTCCCTTTTTAGATAAAAGAACCTTCTTTTTTCCAGTATTTAAAAACCCTTTGCCACTTAACTGACATATTTTTGTTTTGCAAATGTTTTTCTAATCTTTTTTTTTTTTGCAAGTATTCAAATATACCTATAATATACCTATTTGCCAACGTATTTTAAAAAAATTTATCCCGAAGGTGTCACATACCTAAAATTTAATCTTATCAAAGATTCCTGTTTTATTAGGGCAAAACATTACATTCTATTAAACGTGGATGAAACTGAATAGTGTAGATGAATAAATAATACAGCTTTCACGAATTTGCATAAACAAAACCATTCTGCTAAAAAACCAAAATAAATAAATAAATAAATAAACACTTCAATTAAAAATACTTCAGCATTTGCACTTTCAGGAAAGAAACAAAATAAAATCTTTATATTTAATACGTGAGACCAGTTTTTCAGAGCACTCATCTTATATTTCAAGTCAATAACAAATCTCTTTTTTCTTCCTTAACACTTTTTTAATATTTTTTAATCAACAGAAAATGAAATTCATGAAAAAAATTTTACCAAACGATTTATGTCGTCATTTCCTATTTAACAATCTTCGTATCTCATTTATATTTTATTTTCTTGAAAAGAAAGACAAGTAATGAGAAATGTGCCAGATTTTGTTGTGGAAAAAGGACATTTTTGACATGATGAAAATAAATCAAAAATTAAAAATATGCTTCTGTAATTAGTATGGAATAAATATAAAATAATCAGTTTGCCTGGGCTGAAAAGTTTGTGAAATCATTAAAAACATAATTTTATTTGAAGTATTTTTTTTTATTTGCTTCAACCTGGAAAGGAATTTATTAGCAGAAACCAGAGGCAAATAGATGGAATATATATTAATTCCATTTAGTCCAATTTTTTTAAAAAAAATTACAATAGCTTCAAATTTGTTGCTTAGTATATATAACAACATTAAAAGTTTTGGTTCATCAGCAACCTACTGAGTTAAGACAAGTCATGAGTGACGAGCAAGAAATGGTTCAAGAAGATCACGTGACTACGTTTCTAAGTAATATTATTCAAAAAGAATTCATTGGATGTGCATTTTTGCAAAGATTTGATCGTTATTGTCAACTATTTATTGGAGATTTACTGGTTCTTCTCTAAGAGTAACTCGAATGTCAGCCAGTTTCCACAGAAAATACTACAGGAAGATAACTTGATATCAACAATTAAATTAGTACCAAAGTTGCTACTTAGGGATTTCAAGGTTGCTTTTACAAACAGAAGATATCGCACTCGTGACTTCTTGACTTACTAACATAACTAATTTTCGTAAGCCAATACTTTCAGTGGAAGGATTTGAACATTTCATAAATTCAGAATTCTCTATCAAAGATTCATAAATTAATTCTCAAATCCTAAGCTGAATTTAATAGCCACATCATAGTCGTTCATCCTAGTTGTGACCAGACGGCCAATTTCTAAACGATTATAGATATGCACGCATTTAAAATAGAAAAAATGCTGATATATATAACGTAAGGAATTCTGTTGTTTGTATAAATAATTTCGTACAAGGAAAAAACTACCAAATTAAAATTTTTATTTAGTCCTGCGGTTGTATTTCACAATGTGTTCTCGATATTCTAACATTTTCTGAACATAAAAATACATATCTGTAGATAGTGCTTCAAACAAACGTCTGACAATGATTGGAGGAATTTATTCGAAACAGCCATCGAAATTAACTGTATCTAAAATAGCAATATCCAAAGCATCATAACTCGATCAGTTTTAGTCACAATATCATGGATTTTTATTCTTTGAAAATGTTAGTACGTCAATAATAATCAAAAATGACTAATGGGATTGGGAGGTTATATACAAATTTAGACTTTGTTATTTTTTTAAGCATATCTATTGACTCAAATAACACAAAATATAATTTTTACAACGTTTAGAGTATTTTTTCATAGGAAATACATACATATAAGGTTTGGTAATTAGATATTGAGTCACGAGGGACATTATGTATATAAAATTCTTGAGAATAGATCCAAATACTTCTGCAAAGAAATGATTTATTATTAAAACACAATGCTATGACAAAATTCTTTCAAATCAATTTATAATTCAATAGATTATGAAATTGTATGGATAACTAAACCTTAATTTTTTTTGCTTGATTCAAGATATTTAGTAATTTAAAATAAAAGTAAAGGAATAAATTTTATATTCTTAGATTCTAGTTCTAAAACTCACCAATTTGATAAGAGGAATCTAATATTGATATTCATAATCGTCTAGAATTACCTTTAGATATAGTAGGACCTTTATGATAACGTAACGCTAAATTGTATTTGAAACTATTCGGACTGACGGACATCTGGTAAACATTTTATCGCCAGACTAAACTGAATAGAAGATCGCTTACGTTAATATCTTCTCAAAGCATGGCATGAGAACCAAAATCTCTTAGAGTTCATTAGGAAGTTAAGATGATTTTAATTTAAGTTTCAAGATGTGCTGCAAAAGGAAAAAATAATGATGTGTATTATTTCGGTAATTATTTTCGAAGATTTTTTTTTCTAGCCCTTAGGTAAGCAGGGAGTACCGTGCATGGTATTAGCGAAAAATGATTACGAAATATTTCAAATAGTGCAAACGCATGTAGTTCAAATGCCCAAAATACGAATTTGTATTTTGGGCGATTTTTTTTTCTTGTCAAATTGACATAGAAATACAGTTGTACTCACAAGACCCAATTTCATTTATTTAAATCATCGCGTTTTTGAATTGTTACGTTTCCATGCATACAAAAGTGCCAACCACAGACTTTTGGCAAATTGAGCAGAACATTTGAGATCAAAAGAAAACAGGTACTCCATTTGATTTAATGTTTTGCAGTTCACTTAGAGATTTCCTTTGAATGGATTACGTTCCCAATTTGATAGAAATCGACAAATGTGGTATAAAAGATATGTAGACCAAATTGAATCTCCAAGACAATTTGTTTTTCGACGAGCTTAAAGTGTTTCGGAGTTACCATGGTCTCAGACAAAAATTTTGTTTTTCGAATATGAAGATTCTTCAAAATCCGGTGTTTCCATTTTTAGATGATTACAATACTTTCTCTTTGTATATTTCATATTCGAAAAAGTAAAAAATATTCTACTAATGTTTATAGAACGAACGTTTTCTGTTATTAAAAACAGCCTTTGAAATGAAAAAGAAGTAAAAAAGGTATAAAAGTATCTACTGCGTTTGAAAGGGTTAGACAGTTTCGCTCCCTTCGAGTTTCTAATCTCAAGAAGGTTTGATCATTCTGAGTACAACTATTTATATTTTGATCAAAAACAATTGAGATAAGCTATGTAAAAGTAGTGAAGATTTACTGATTTTATATAACAAATTTATACAAGCTCTACCAAAAAATGACTTCATTACTTATCTGCAAAGCTCAAGGGCAAATTTGAACTTCGCAAAAAGCAGGATTCATACAAAAAATGAAGCACGTAAAGAAAGAAACGAACTTTCGCATTTAGTGAAGAAAAGGAGTTAAAAGAATCCCTTAACACTCGAAGAGATGAAGGGCTGCATTTTATGGATTGTTTCATTACAGTTTTAATGCAGAAAGGTTTCTTTATTCAAAATTTAATTTGTGAACAATTTCAATACTATAGGGTGAACGGAGGATTCCCTTTCACGATTTTTTCCAAATATCAGCAATCCAACAAAACAATATAATAAACTCCACATAACACTCGTTTGAATATGGATTTTTCCATTAGAAAGCTCTTAAGAACCCCCTCAATCTTCAAAATCATTGACGTTGATAATATAAAAGTAAATATTATTTTTTTAATAACGAGAGTAGATTAATAAAATCAAAATATTTTTCTAAGAAATTAAGAAAAAGTAATTGAGTTTTGAATTGTGTAAAACTATTTTAATGTTCTGACATATTTAATCTCATAATTCTCTGGTATATTCAAAGTATATTTCGGTTTATAATTATTCCATAAGTATGGAAATCTTTCCCTTCCCACTGAGATTAAATACGGTTCAAAAGATCTTATTTTCTTGTAATCTACTTATTTGGTCTTTTTTCATTATAATTTTTTATACCAGCAGTGAATTTTATTATTAATCAGAAAGATTTTTCTATTTAGATATTTCGAACATTTCTTTTTCTGTATGACAGATTTCATGAAAACTGTTGGACATAAAAAATCCTGAAAAGAAATGGCAGAGTCAAACACTTGATTCGCTAAGGTAGGCTTTTGGTAAATTGAACTATGCATTCAATTTTTGGACCACAAAAGATAGACTCAGTTCTCAGAATTCTGAAGACAGTTTGCGTAATTTTTTATGAAACATGTTTTTTGGTTTAAAAATGTTTAATGAACCCGGAGTTTAATGTATTATTAATTTTAAGTTTATATACCTTTGCTTCTTTTAGTTGAATTTACAAAAATTATCTCTTATTGGTCCTTTTGAAAAACAGATAGTTTGCCGGGAATATTATCTGCGTTTAATTTCAATTAATCTCTTATGCATAACTTGATGTACATAATTTCTTGTACAAAGTATTTTTAAATACCAAATTCTGAGAATATCTTAACATATTTATATCTATTTTGCTTATTGTGCTAACGGGCCTTTCTTATGGAATTCATGATATTATGCCGCTATTAGAAATTTAAAGAATGTACTTACAGATTGGATATGTCATTGGACTTTCTGATTTCTCGTGTGACCATCTCAGATGATTCTCAGAATCTTTCTTCTTTAGCTTTCAAAAATGGAAAGAAATCATATAATTCATATAACAATTCAAACGTCTTGAATTCATTACAACAATGAAATGGCTGTAGAGAATTATTCCAAAAATATTTTTAAGAAATTATTAAAATCCAGTAAAGGCAATTGATATCATTGAAAAGACATTTATTTTAAATTTTAAAACGGTGTAAACATGAGTTTTCAGTAATAATGATTTTGGAGAACGCTAATATCCCTTGAAATCTGCAATTAATTTAAATAAAATGATTACTACAAATAATCCATCTTGTGCAGCCCCGAAACACGCACGTATGCACACATCACACACACACTGTTTTCATACCTAAAAAAAATAAATAAGGCATCAAATATTTTTTGTTGGATTGTTTTTATAATGGTAATTTAATAGTGTTCATTTGAAAAAATGAACGTCCAGTGGAGAAATTTATGATAACTAATATCGAAAATATCTGATAGCTGCTTTCTGTATTTGGAAAGGCACACTCAATATATTATCTTTTGGGATATTTCCTACCATCTATATCAATTCCTTTTGAAGATGTCTTCTCTCCCTTTGATTGTTCATGCTATTATTGCAAAAAAATTCGTATAATTTTCACTCAGCTCTGTGATTAAGTTTTAACATTTTGAGGTGTTTCATTAAATTTTTGTCTTTTCTCTTTTCTTTGATATCCGTCCCACGGGGGGAAGCTTGTAATTAATGAGACGCTTCCGGCATGGTGGTTGGTTCTAGCCCCCTTGAGAGGTGCAGAAAAAGGGGTGTCGGCTCCTCCCACAGATGACGAGATATTCTTCCCAAGGGAAGAGTTGTACCATGATCGTTGAGGCCCTTAGGAATCAACCACAGTTCCCGTCAATGTTGCTGTTGCGACAGTTAGGTCATACAGATTTTTCCGTGTGCCTCAGGATGGGTCGGAGTAGCCGGTTTAAGATTAAGTTTCCTTTTATGTCCTAAGTACGTGCTTATTGAGCATCTGAATGATTAATCTATCCCTGACTTTGCGGGATATCTATTGTTTATATCATTATTTTTTGTTTTGTTATTTCTTAACTAAGTTTATTTCTTGTGTTTTGGATGTGTTTGGAAAATAAGGTTTTGGTAAGAAGTACACTACTGGTATACATAGAGGTTGCATAATACACGTCTTTTGTATGGTATGATGAAAAAGGTCAGGGAGGGATAGATAGGCGCTTGCACGAGTCCATTTTTCCTCGTCTGATTTCTGTTAGAAATGAAATGACTGTCTTAAAATATTCCTCAGAGATGATACAGCTAAATCAAATCAGATCAATCTTCAATATCGAAACATAAAGAGAAAGAAATATTACAGATATAAAAATAGTTAAAGGGCTAAAATAAATTGCCTCCACCTCTTTTCAAGAAAAGTTTCTCCCCAATAGCTCATATTTGCAACAATTTTTTAAAAATGTCTTCCAGACTATGGCTTGCTTTACTCATCATATTCCCGAGTTCATCCGGAATACCTTTTTTGAAGGATTGCAGACGTTAAAACTGAAGTTTGCTGGAATAAATCAGGAAAAAGAATAAGAAAATGAAAGTAGTATATAAGAGATTGCATCGATCCGAACGGTACAGTTCGATTTCATTTAGAGCTATGCGTCAGGAAATTTAAAATGATTGATTGGCTCAACTTTGAAACTTCTGATAAAGTATGAAGATTCATCTTTCGAAAGTTTGGAAAGAAACATCACAGAACAAGTGAAAAAAACTAAAGAAGAAAAAGGAAAAGATTCGAACGATGTTCGAAATTTTTATATGTAACGATTCTGCCGTTTTATCAAAGTTATGAGATGAAATAATAATTAGAAATACAGTTGAGTTCTTATTAACGAAATGTTACTTAAATTTTTTAAAATTAAATTTGAAATAATTTAAATAATTATTTAATTGATTGTTATAACTTAAATATATAATTATTAATAAATGTTTACTTATTAAAAATTAATGCAGATAATAATTATTAAATATTTAGTTTATTTATTAAAATTTAACTAAACATTGGACTAATATATTATAAAAATATTGATAAAAATAATTTGATATAAATACAAAACAAATCTTTACATTAATTTTTAAAATGAGAAACTGAAACCTATCCGCCAATTTATTGATCTTAAAACGCATCGTAAACTATAAAAAATCTGTTTTCTTCTTTTGTAGAGACTTAAAATAAAGTATGTATATTTTATTCGGGCTAAATCATCCTGTAATAATATTTTAAAAAAATAATCTGCAGCATTTTCTTTATACAAATACCTGTTAATTTAATAATTGTACTAATATAACTAATGAAAGTATCTTATTCGATTTTAATTTAGATACAAATTTAATACTTGTTGAATTGAAAATATAGAATATTACTTAAATCATGAAATTAACAGGAACATACAAAAAATCAGTGCATAGAAAATGCAACAATATTTTAATTGAACATAAAGGAAATCTTGTTTCTGAACGTTTACATATAATAGTAAATTAGATCCTCACACTAACTAGTCGAAATCTCTGTCCAGAAAATATGAGATTGAATGAAGATTAGGTTTTTTTCTAAGGTTGAATTATAATGATGTTTTTGACGTGTCTTCAAGCTATAAATATCACGCTAGATTCTAATGGGCATTATTGTGTTTTAATTATTTATTTGATTAGAAAATGCATACCTAATCTAATTAAAAATATAAACGAATAATGGATTTTAATGGCTACATACATTTTTACTCATAAAATGTTGCAAATTGCCATCTTACAATTGGTTGAAATGTTGTGGCAACTATATGAATGATTCATGCGGAAAAGATAAAAGCTCAGAAAAAAAAACTACCTTACGCGACAGATCATGCACACAGAAAAATGAAAAGAAAAAAATATGTCAATTACCTTTTAGCAGTGGTTTTGAAGTTGCAGCAGGTGAAAAAAATGGTGCCGAAATAAAAATGACGCTAATCGAAAAGATCTTATTCAAATCGAAAACAAGTGACATTCATAAACCTCACTGACATCTTATAAACAGAAATGAAATATCTTTTTAAACAAAGTGTATACGATTGAATTATGTTTTGAATTGAAAATAAAAGCATATAATTTAAACATATGATGATGCAGTGAAATAAGCTTGATTTTATTGCAACAATGAAAAAATAATGTTGCAAAAATCCTATTAATTATATTTTTAAAATCAGCTAAAATTAGAAAAAAAATATTTTTTGGATTTCCACAGAATTTGAAAATTATTTCCTACGTTAATATTTTTCAAATTACTGTCTTATCACCAAATAGCGCCAAGATTTCTTTTAATTTTTAATTGATTAAAATTCCACTTAAAATTCATATGATTTGCATATTTCCAATATAATTACCCCTCCTTATAAAATCGTCTATTGATGAATTTTTTTTAACTAATTATTTGACTCTACCCTCGAATAACATGCACGGAATGCTTATTCCGCAAATTAGTTTCAAATATGATTTTATTTTCATTTTTTTTAAATGTTTATAGACTCTTTATTCATCCTATACCTGCTGCCCTTGTTATGTTAAGAATAAAAATTTAATTCAATTGTCAGGCACGAAAAGTAATTCTAACTTTTCATTCAGATAATTTCGTTTCCTTAATACACGTGTATTCAAACCAATGAACTCTCCCTTCTGTTACTTTTGTTGAATCATGTTGTTTTTTCATCGAGTATTTCACAATTACAGGTAGCCTTGCATTCCTTTCTTTTGCTCACGTGTTTGTAACTAAGGAGATGAACAGAGCTACAATCATTCTTTTTTTTATTTACCAAAGGTTTATTGATTATTTTTTCTTTTGTGATGAACTGTAATGAAAATCACGCTCTGCGAAAAAAAATGTCATTAAATAACTTTCTTTGAGTACTAATTAGCTGCTGGAAAAAATGAACAATGCAAAAAATGTGATTAACTTGCTAATTAAAATACAATTACTTGTTTCAAAAGTGCTTCACGAGTAAGCTTCTGAACATAACTATTATTTTATTGCTTTCAAGTTTGAGAAATAGCTCATTTTTTAAGGAAAAAAATCGTTTTTATTAGCTAAAATCCTTCGAGATTGGGTGATTTATTTTCAGTTTTCTTTTTTAAATATTAAAGACATATTTTACATCAGTCTAGAAAAACGAGTCGTTTTTTTACGCTAATCGAAACATTTTATTATAAGAAGAATGTGAATTGTTCAGGCGTTTTGTTAATAATTACTAAGCCTTGGACTAATTCGAAATATAGGTTCTGTCAAAAACGAGCAACACTGACAATGGAAAAAATAAATAATAATTCCTGAGTGTGACTAATGAGGTTTATAGAATTTCGAAAAAGATCAGACGTATATTCTTTCATCTGCAATTTGTCTACATTTTATTATTAATGAATAGTAATAAAATTGGAAAGGGGATTCTTGGAAAGGATTGTAAAATATAGACGTTGTCGAAAACTGCAATATTGTCAATAAAAAATAAATACAAACTCGAATTCGTGACTAATGCAGCAGAATTTCGAGTGAAGCAAGCCTTATACACATGGGGTCTGTTTGCTCTTCATGATTATCAATCGTAAGAGTAAATACAATTATAAATTGTAATACAGTAGTACTTGTAAAGAAATCTTGGACAATATTATAAATTACAGGCGCTATCGAAAACGAGTAACATTGACAATGGAAAAATATACAAACTCTGTGCATAGCTAAGGAATTCAGCAGAATTTTAAATAGGCAAGAGTATATTTCTTCATATACATGCAGTTCGCCATTTTTTTTTAGAAATACGAAAAATCCTTGGTTTAATTATGAAATATACGTTTTTAATAATATAATTATTAAATACACAAAATATAAAACATATACTACAAAATGCATAGCTTATACAAATAAAATATAATACATATATTTTATAATTCTAAAATTTATAATTCTGTTATTTCCTGCTTTTCAGGACCTTTGTATCTCGCAGTTTGAACAATATCCCGTTTTTAAGCTAAACGATGATTTTATATGTTTCCCTAAAGTGATTACCACACACACACACACACACACACATAAATAAACACATCTCCCGTAGTTGTTTCACTGAAATTGAGCTTTTTGAAATGCACATATCCCTATACCTTTCATAAATTGCTTAGTAAAAACAAAAGATTCAATAAATTGAGTTCTCTTTATTTCGATATGCGCATTATTTTCTTCATTGATTTCATTTATCTAGTTCATCGCGATTTTGAAGTATTATGTTCATATGGACGAAGTTAGACAAACAAAAATACATTTTACCTAATGATGTACATAATAAGACACAAATCTACTATATTAATATAAATATCATATTGCAAAATTACTTCTTTTACCCAATGAATGATTGATTTATCTATTTTATATATTCATAATGGGAGAAAGAAAGACAAATGGTCAATCTTTTCAAGGATTTGGTACATAATTTGACAAAATCTATAATTCTGATTTAAACTTTCCTCCTTATCCTCGATTTAGCTTCATTCATGTTTGAGATCATATTCACATGCGCACAGACATATAGACTTCTCGTTGAGGAATTCATTTACATAGATCCATACAGAAAACAGATCTATAACTTTTGTATATAATATTAATTTTTTTACAGAATAGCCGTTACCGATCCATGCATGTAACTGAAGGAGGGAGGTCATCGCCATGCTCTGAGCTCAGGGAAGTGCTAAATCCCTTACTTATCTTGACACTTTTCATCCACGTACTCGTGGTTCTCCGAAAATAATCTTTTAGAACACTGGAAAGTCTAATACCGAAAATGCATCAAAATCCGATGCTAAGTGTTTTGATTATTAGTATACGTATATTTTTCTATATCTCGTATTAAAAAAAGTGAAATTATTACAGAAATTATTTCAAAAGGATAAATATTAACTATTTGCTTAGAATCAATATTTTTGTACTTGTCGTTTTAATATCATCTGGGAAAAAACCGATTTCTTGAACATTTTATTGTTAGGAAACTTTTCTTTCAAAATCTCATAACCTGATTTGTCACAAGAAAGAAACTAGGTGCCTCCAGGCTATTTGACAAGCTTGTTTTTGAATGAAAGACAGTGTTCTAAAATTGTCAGCCTTAGCAAGAATTTCTTTATTTTTGAAAGGAAACCAGGGGAGCACATGACATAAGTTTCCCTTTAAGATAGAGTAAAAATCCCACTCTTTCGGGTTTATTTACATGAAATTTATGTCTTTTCCTTTCACCGTATTACAATAAGTTCTAGGTAGCAAGAATAAAATTATGGCTGGGCGATGAAGCTGAGATTTGCAGTAATATAAAATGTGTGCTTGTATATGAACTTACTGAATATGGTTCCTTTTTATATAAAACTCATGATATATTTTAGTTTGAGTTATATGTAGCGATAAAGTTCCTCTAGCTAGAATTTAATAACGTTGGGAGTTCAATATACTTTATTGCAAATAAAATTTTTCCCAGTTTCGGAGCGCCTTGAGCTAGCTAGGAAAACGAGATTGCGTGGAACATGAAAATCAAATCTTTAAAAAAGAGGAAAAGGTCTTGAATCGACAAAATGGACAAGAATTTATTAATTATATCTATTTTTTTACTAAATAATTATGTTTATTTTGGTAGGGCAAACAGTTAATAGTTATTATATAAATGGAAGATTTTTAAAAAATAATATTAGCAAAATAACTTCAGAAATATACTTAAAATTTCAATAGTTAAAATTAAGAATGAAGAATGATTAAAATTAAGAATGAAGAAATGCATGAATTTTCTTCACGAATTTATTTAATCTGAAAGTTAATTTTAAGATTCCATTTTAAATGCTCAATTATCTTTATTTGATATTAAAGTATTTTCATTTCTATTAAATGTTTTTAAGTTCACTTTTGTTGTGTTCTAAAATATCCGATAAATATGAAATTTAAAATTTTGTCAAGTGTATATCATTATGTTCAAACAGATATACAAAATGCATTAATGACAATGTATATGCTTAAAAGAAGGAATAAGGTATCATAACATAAGAAACTAAAGTGATAATAACTATAAGAAATTGAAGTAGTGTATCACATATCAATAACCTTTCGTTAAGTTTTTTTCTTAAAATGATAAATCAATTGATAACACCTCTTATTATTTGAAAAAACGAATAATAAATTAACCTCAATGACTTACTACAAAGATTTTCAATGACTTATGTTGATTTTTCAATGATTTAAATGACGTAGATAACTTGTGGGGAAATTTTCATATTGAATAAAAAAATAATGCATTTTTGAGAAAGTAATGATTGTGATTTTCTGAAAAAAAGACACTTTTTAATTGAATTTTTACTCTTTAAAATTAAGTTTAGAATTAGTAATTTTTTAATCTTATTCTGGTATACACTTTTCTTTCTTATAAATATTTGTAAGCATTCATCTCGGTGTCTTTATTTACGAGAATTGTAGGATTTTCAGAAAATTTAGAATTGTTTTTATGAGTCAATTTCATTTTTAATGGTGTTAATCGCCTACTACGATGTAGTCAAGATCAGGAGATTAAAGGTTTGAAATTATATTAAAACTTTTAACTCTTAAATTAAGAGTCTGGAAGTATATTAAATCTACACAACTTTAGACAGGTGAAAAAATAATTAAAATAAAAATATAGTTTTTGCGTTGAAATTGAGCTTCATGTCTAAACAGAATTTTCAACAGAAAAATATACACTACAAAATATTAATTAGCATTATAAATTTTCTTTCTTATCACTCGTAAAAAATCAATCTATTCTTTCTAATAATTCACCGTCTTAGTGAGCTCTTCTTAGGTTGTCAGAAAAAAATGAAAAAAAAAAAAAAATAATAATATCACACACATAAATTCCATCGTGATGGATTGTTTATTACAGAAGAACAGGAAAGATGGTGATTTTTTGGTTGAGGTTGACGAAATTAATATCGATACAGGTACAGCATCATCATAATCCCACAACATAAAAAATTGAAGTGGAGTTTTTTTTTTTTCTTTTCCCTTATGATTTATGATGGCTAATTTCGTTCATGTTCTTTCGAAAACTGTCAAGCTGTTTTCTTTATATTTTGGAGGAAGTTAAACTACCACCTTTTTAATCTATGCATTAGATTTTACTTCCTATCACGTCCTGCACTATTTTTTGCTCTCTTTTTTTGAGTAAAGAATTTTCTTCCTTAATATTCCGTGTCTTTCACAGTGAAATGTTTTGAAATTAATAAAGATTATTTTGCCACTTTGCTATGTCGAAATATTTTGCTGTTTTGAAAATTTTTTTTTTAAATAAAACCTAGCTAATTTACTTTTTTTTATCTAAATGGTTTAAAATTTCAGCTTGTTTTCGAACATTTGTGAATGTAATATACATTTTTTTTTTAAATTGCGTCTGCTTTCTTATGCTTTTATTTAACTTGACTTGTTTATATTAATAGCAAAGGAGTTTCCAATTTTGATGAAATACAACTTCGATGTTATTTGTTTTATTACAGCTGTGCATTATGAATAAAAATAGAATAATTTAATATTCTCAGAGCTTAATTAGTGAACTAAATTTTGATACTATAAAAATGGCATTTCACTGGGAATTTGAGAAAAAAGTGATAAAAGGATTCTATAATATTTTTAATAATAATGAAATATATTGAAGAGTGAAAATAAGCAGAAGACAATGAAAATACAAAAAAAAAATTAAATGAAGGGTTTTTTTTAATGAGCCAAGAAGTGGAAAATAATTCTTAATAAAATATCTGAAGGTCAAAACCTAAAATTGTGAGTGAATGAAAGCAATCGTACCAGACAACTGAACCGGTATGAAAGTCTTAAAATTATAAAATTCTTACCATCCAATAATAATTAAATATATAAGAATGATCAAAATTCTACCTTACAAACAATATTTTTAGAAGCGAATAATGCTTTTACAATTCAATTTTGACCTTCAGTTTTATAAAAAAGAATCCTATTTTCTATTTTTTAGTATAATAGTAAAAGAATGCTTTTATGTTTTTAAAATTTTCTTTATTAAAATTCCAAAAGGTTGTATAATGATAGAAAGGATTTAGAAAATGTTAACTGTTTGATCACACACACACATGCGAACATTCAGGAAAGAGTTTGATAGCAATAGTTTTACTTTCAAAAAGAATAACAGAAATATACCAATAGGATTTCATTCCAAAATCGAATCGCCCTCGCGTAGTTACAAAACGGAATGAATGTGCCTTTAAATAAACTAAGTCTTCTAAAATATTTGAACAGGAACTAATCCAAAAAGCAGGTTCGGGAACTAGAGATTATTTTCATGTGTAAAATATCAAAATCAGAGAGCAAAAGTTTATCTTTTAAAATGCTTGGGAAATAAGATCAATTTCTGTACTGCAGTACATGTGGAAACAGGAATTCTAAGCCAGATTTTTCATAAGTTCAGTGACTCTAATTTAATCATTAAAAATATGTATATAACTTATTTTTCAATCGCCTTAATCATGCGCTGCATTTTTTTCTTACAAGTGAACATTTTGAATATTACTAATTATAAAAACTGCCGATTGATATATTAAATATACTTTATTCTGTTCCTTCTCTCACATTTATTCTCTTGATCGTCAATTTATAATCTCATTTCATTTTATTACGAAACAATAAATGCCAAACTTTAGCAATCGGTCGAAAGCTCCTTCTTTAAATGCGCAAGTATTCCAGATTTTTTTTAAGCTTTTGTCTCAACGATCATAAAAAAGCGGCATTTAATTATGAATACCGACGGAAACGATTAAAGCTGGCACTAAGAATGATCAGTCGTAATTCTTAAGAAGAATGTCGTTAGACTGAGAATAAAAAAAATAAAGTGTTGTTCATTTCAATTAACACATTTTATTCAATCTCGAAAAAAAAAACATAATGAATTTTTACTTCTGGCCTTCTACATTTCTTTTAATAAAGCTTATGTATTTATCAGATCAGCGTCTTGTGTTAGGATATTTCTTCTAGTGAGAATTCTAGAAAATGTTTACTATTTTTCAACAAAGTATTTAAGGTTTGAGTCTATACTTAATGTTTCTTTGAAAGAGAAAATAATTTGTTTCTGAATTGCATTTCAAATTTGAAATGCAATAAATCATAATATAATGCATTATCATCATATAATGCATAAATCTCTGATAAACGAATGCGATTTAGAGGAGTTTTAAAAGCTTAAAATTCTAAACATTGCAATAATAGCGTAAAAATTATAAAATAATGAACCATTTGGGATCTAGGCGAACATACTCTGAGTTATTAAAATCAAAAAAAAATCCCTTTTTCATTTCAAATATTTGCTTCTTAATTTTCAATGAAGCTTATGCAGGAGTTAAATTGAATATTATGTTTCATAACAACAATGTTCTTAAGCAAAATCAAAAGTACCTTTGAAGAATCTATCCATCGTTTTTCCAATAACCAATCATTATCTCCCTTTTACACCTCTTTCCAATCCCTCGTCCAAAATCTTTTGGAAGGAAATCCTCTCCGAGTTTTTGAATAGGATGGTCAATATTTCCTTTCGAATAGAAGGAGGTCGATTGGCAGATTTTTGAAGGGCAGATTTCAAATCGAATGCTCCCGGGTATTCTTAAAGCATTCAGCAGCACCTGATTAGCTTTTCATCTCAGCTGTTCCGAGTGTCGTCAGTTTGAAAGGAACGCAATTCAGAAAGATTTTTGGAAGTGGCTGGGTATTTCGTTCCTCTGGGAGTAAAGATTTGTTGACCAGCGAGAATCAACATTTTTTTGAATAGATGAAACATCTTATTTTGATTATACATTTTATTTAAACTGTCTTCTATCATACTCTAAAAGATGAAATTTTCTGATAGATTTTTGACCCATGTGTGAAGATTTTCAATTGTGCTTTATGGATGGCAATAAAACTCAGAATTTACACTATTCACTATTTTAATGTTTTCATAACTTCATTATCGAATAATCAATTGGCTGAGTTAAATTTTGAATTTAATAAGTGGTGGCACCTAATTTGAATTTGAATTGAAACGCGTTGAAATACTTCACAATGTTTATAATGATAAATATGAAGTTAAGGGATCAAGAATATAAAAGAATTAAAATAAAAAATATATACATAAAAAATATTCAATACAGAAAAGAATTGCGATGCTTTGGTTATTTCCAATAACAAAATGTATTATTCAATTCGATAATGAAAAAAATTGTGACATCAAGAAATTAACAATCCTTAGCACTTCAGCAAAATTTCTTTTAATTTTTTTCATCAAAATATTTTTTTATTATGTTTAGGAATCATACTATTAGATTCTGACCGAATGTTTGTCGAATTTAATAAATAAAATGAAATAAATACTATCGTAGTTTCAAAATAATCAAATTTTCTTAAAACAAATTCGAGGAATGTAGCAATACTTTTTTATCGGAAGTTTCGTGCCGGCTCCAAAGTAAAATGTTGTCATGAAGCAGTTTAAAGGTTCTGTATATATTTCTTTATGTCTAAAGCAATCAAAACAATCAAGTTCCGTTTATGGAATACGCAATTCGTTAAAATAATAGAGAGAAGTTATAGAAAGGTGATATCTCAGAATGTTTTAATTTAACTGAGATACAGGATGACTCAAAATGCTCTGATTTTAAGGGACTGTAACTGCTTATAAACAATGACAAAAAAAATACACATTTGAACCCAATATAGAAAGAAATTTGAACTTTTGTTTGCATTTACTCTATACTTGGTCCGACGAAAAACCTCCAAATAGTTGAAAATTTCTCTCCTTATATTACAATTCATATTCGTTACTATTGGGACCGCGTATTTTCTGCGTGTAACTTCACCAACTTTTTCTTTCTCTACTGGCCTATGGGAAGTGCAAATAGAGTGCGGAATCAAAAAGTAAACTCATTTAGATGTGTGAAATAGAAAAATTATGTTGTTCTGGATGTGGGCATCTAAATTATCTAATAATATTTATTTTGTCTTTATTTCATTTGATATGCAAAAAAAGTTTTTAACGCTTACTATAACTCTAACAATGGATGGATTGTGTACTTGCTATGTGAATCATTCACATAGAAGTTTACTGTACACAGTACTTTTTGTATTGTGATTAAATATTTTCCCCCTGTCCTTGTTTACGAGGAAGTCATGCCAAGATAATTCTTTTGAATCTCCCTTTGCTATCCATGGAAAATTGTTGGAAAGTTGAATAATATCCCAAATGAATAATTTTTTTATTAATTGTGAGATACTGACGCAGTTGAACAATAAATGTTTGCGACATCAATTGAAATAATGCCGTAGGCGTTTAAGTATATTATTTTGACTATCTAAGCATGATAAACAATAGCTTCAAAGAATCTAGTTCTCATTTTGCCAATAATCAATCATTATCTCCTTTCTACAACGTTTTCCAATCTCTCCGATCCCCCATCGAAATTCTCCTTCCCCAACTAAATCCTCCCAATTCTACTCTTGAAACTTTTGAATGAAATGGTTCAATAACTCCCTCTGAATCGAAGGGTCGATTGGAAGAGTTTTGAAGAGTTGGATTCAAATTGAATGCTCACGGTCAAGGAGATACCTTATTAGCTTTGCTTCTCGCCAGCTCAGAACTTGCTGTTAGCACTTCCTAAGTTAGAAAGGATCAGAAAGATGGGTCTATGTATTTTCAGGATTAGATGGATAATTCTGTACATGCATATTTAAAATTTTGAAGATCTTGTCTATAAAGCGGATTAAAAGTTTCTTTGATAATAGTGATGATTTGGGAGTTATGTTTTTCTCCATTATAAAGGCAGTTTTCAATTTTATTTTTGAAAAAGTAAAGTTGGAAGAAAATTAGGATTATCACATTTTTTGGTGTCTTAAATTCCACTGCCAAATATATATATGTAATCAATAATCGTTAATCCAAAAGAGTGTTTTATTCTTAGATTTCTATCTTTCCAGGTGTTTTGAATAATTTTTTTGAAAATTTGATGAAACATATAGCTTGTATCGGAATTTTATTTTCTCATAAGCATAAATCACATCGGAATTTTCTCTCTCTTTTTTACAGGGTGTGGCAGAAAAACCCAGACAAACAATTTTTAATATAAGTTGATTAAAAAAAATTAATTAAAAAAATATAACAAATAATAATAAGAGTAGACTTTTATTAATAAATAAATTTAATCGGTTTCAAAGTGGCCATCTTTTGCAATGATGCAGATTCGGAAAGGCTTATTGAAACTTTCAGCAACGGGCCAGAAATCTTTTACTTTTAATCTATCCATTCCCCCCGAAGCCATTGCTTTAGAGAGTTCAAACTTTTGTGCAGTTTAGTACAAGCCCGAGATTATAAACTGGACAATACACTGTAATCATGGTATTGAGATTCGGCGAGTTTTGTATCCATTTTCCCTCAAATCCGGAAAATGCATCTTGCATCACTCTTCTGTTGATGCGGAGTGTTGTTGAAACTTCCTCTTTGCATTGCCGAAGGGCTTTTTGGCCCATGGAAGTACAACAGCTTCTAGAATGTCCTGCTGGTACCCTTTTTGATTTATTTTAACGCCCTCATCCACAAAAACCAGATGTGTTTTGCCGCTTGCACAAATTCTTTCGAATTTTTCAATTTTCAATAAGTGCTGAAGTGCTTGAAGCGTCTACAGACTATATCATATAATTCTAGGAGTTATGAGCTTTTGGACGGTAAAGAGCTCCTCATTAGGGAAAAGGAAATTCCCTCAGTGCTGACCTGCGGCCCAAGCTCTGTTTTTGCCATTCATTGCACTAATTGGTCACTTATACCTAGTTCAAGAGCGATCTTTCTCATGGAAACCCTCGAATTTCATTGAACTCGCTTTTTGATAACCTTACGGTTATTATAAGTGTTCACCATATAAGTTTTTGCCCACTTCCTGGACTTTGACCATCGTTTCCAAGCTCTTTGAAACGATAGATTACCTCAGACACTATTTGCCGAGGCACATTATGCAAACGAACGACTACATACTGCTGTTTTCCTTGATTAAACAACTCTAAAATAGCAGATCTTTTGCTTGGCATTGTAAAAAAGCCAAAAAACAATACGGAAACTAAAAGTTATATTATAAAATATGTTATAATTGAAGTGGTAGACAAAAACAAATGATCAAAAATAAAAAGAAATTAATTAACTTCCATTCTATGATGTAATAACTTTTTTGCCGCACCCTGTATTTCATATATTTCGGTCACTCAGACTTTAATTTATATTTTTATATTGAGCGTTATTTTCTTATCTTTAAATTTCCGACATCTTCGTATATAACACTGATTCATGCACAAAAACATTGCATTTATTTATATATGCATTCCTTTCTACGTCGGGACAGTGGTGACCGTGTGGGGAAGTTTCTACCTCCAGACTTAAGGTTCTAAGCAGAAATCCGATTCCACTAAGCAACCACTCGGCAAGCAAGTGTGACAAAAGCCAAATAGGTGGCGATCAAAAGCCCTTTCATGTCTGTGGAGAGGAAGTTTGTAAATGATATTGCTGTATCAGATGTCGTCCTCGTCATCACAATTACGAAATTCGTCCTAAAATTGCACTATTTTTGCTTCGAAACAAGACATAAAAGTAAATGAACTATATTAAAACAGAAGCCCTTTTATATCGGGATTACTTTCTTATATAAGATGAATAAATAAAATATAATAGAACAGAAAATGAAATTTTTTTAATTTCCTTTCTACCATTCATTTTATATACATACATATATCAAACAGAGAAAGATATAGCATTATTCAAGTATGTAACAACATTTCTTATTATTCTTTAAAAGCGAAAGCAATTTTCTATTGCTCAACTGAAAATTGTGGCTAATTATAATACTTTATTAAATTATATTATTAAATACTACATTTTATAAAATATTTATAAAAATGTATAAAATATTCTTATTTTATCTCTCATAATTATCTATGATAAAATCATTTGACTTCGTTAGAATTTTTTAAAAAATCATCTGTCTTAAAATATTCTAGGATAATTCATTACTTGAGTTGTGAATGATGTATTCATGAAATGAATGTTCTAAAGAATGTGTTTTTGATTAAGAATGAGTTAACGTCTAAGGATTCGAAATTCTGAGGGGTTACTTATAAAAATATGACTAGTTCGAGTGATAATGCTGTGATTTGGGAAATGGAAGTGATGAATCCCGTCTAACATTTAACTACACGCAATCCTAGAGCACATTCCGATATTAAACAGCATATTCCGATATTAAATTGATGCGGCTTGAGGCACTATTTAATAGTAAACCTATTCTATATAATGCATATGAGCAGGTGTGCTGCTCAACAGAAACGCTAAACACTTCTGTTTTATTATTATTATGAATAAAAACGGTGACACGAATTGATATTGTTACGAGTCTGTAATATCGCTTCTCTGCGTAATTAATATTATTGTAGAGATTAATAGATAATCTTAACGGAAACTTCCATGACCTTCGACCTAGACGATAAACTTCGTGACCATTTTGAGAAACAAAGACTGTGGTTTTG
Source organism: Argiope aurantia (assembly GCA_026543865.1). Classification (NCBI taxonomy): domain Eukaryota; kingdom Metazoa; phylum Arthropoda; class Arachnida; order Araneae; family Araneidae; genus Argiope; species Argiope aurantia. Next base: position 1,454,808 of record JAPMOR010112654.1, on the reverse strand, counting down.
ACAAAATACAAGAATTATGGCTCTATCTGTATTAGAAACCGAAAGAGTTCAATGCATTTTTGCCAAGTGATGTTAGATTTAATGGAGCACCATAAGAGGAATATTTGTCCCTTTGGATTGGTCATTGCATAGCGGACTCTTTAGTTGCTTACGCTGTGTCCCATTACTGCCTTCTATTCACCGATTTGCTCTCTGATTTTATTGTTGGAATCTAAAGGTGCTGTTTCCTGGAAAATTCATGGAATAAAACGTCGTTTTACACTAACCAGTTTTATGGATTTCATTTAATGTCACTCACCATACAAGTTTTCATAACAATATTTATCGCTTGAAGAGTAGAGATATCAATATCGCTTCGCGGATAATCTACAAGTGGTGACCCGAACTTTAGTCCATTAGTGTGGGCGTGCAGCTGAAGCGTCACACGGCTCATTTGATTTACATCATATTAACATGAATAGGCTCCATTAAGCTCGAAGAAGGCATTTCATTTTTCCTTCCAAGCAAAATGAAATGTAGACGCAAATATCATTTTTCTAAGGTAAAATGATATTTGATTTACGCCCAGTAATAATAAGAATTGTACTAATTTATGTGTTCTAGAAAGGAATTTACAAATCCATCAACTATCGTCAAATCCTTTTGTTAGAAATGTACAAAAGACATACATTTATTACCTTCTACTTTGAAAATCCTATTCTCTTTGTCATTGAAAGAGTTAAAGCCAGGAACATTTGAATAAAATTATCAAGTTTTTATTAAAAATAAAAAAATGAAGAAAATTCCGAATTTTAATGCTTATAAGAATTACCCTAATCGTGCTTTGAACTGGAAAAAAAAAAACGTCAATTTCTCCTGAAGTCGAAAATATTTTGTAAGAAGTGGGGGAATATTTATACGACGTATGGTAATGAGTTTCAAAGAATTCGTTTAACGTTACTAATAACATGCCTTCCGGGATATATAGAATCTTACAGAATGATAGGAACTTTGAAATCGAATGAAATGTGATGATTTTTCTTTTTAACGGCTTCGACCAAACTGAATTTAAAATAATGTTTTCGAGCTTTTGAAATGGATAGTTATTTAGCGATATTGTAGGTCCCCACTTAAAAGTGAAATGGTCATACCTTTTTCTTGATTAAGTCGTCTACAATTGCTCGATGAAAACGGAGTGGTGTTATTATCATTATTACGGCCGTCTTCGTAGTTGAGTGACCCGGGAGATTCATGGCTTCGCTAAGCAGGGCCCTACATTTAATGATTAGTAACAGGTCGAGCTTGGGACGTGCTTTAGTGGGATTTATTTCCAGGTACTGAATGATTAAATATCTTCGAACGATTGTTCCTTATAAAAGAGTCTGTCCTTTCGTTTTTCTCAATCGCAGCAGATTTATTCAATTTAATGAATGAATTTTCAGGAATAAAGTTATGCTGAGAGCATTTTATGTTTTATCAGTAAAATAATTATAGTTGTATTCATGTTTAGCATTAGATTTTTTTATGCATTAGGAAATCTCATTGTACGTATCATTATAATAAAAAAAATTAATGTTCATATTTTTGAGCTAGAAAACTGATTTCAAAGGAATTCTTAAAATTGTAAAAGAAAACAGTTCATTTACAGCTGCTTAAATTGCATTTTTCGAAATGTTAAAAAGCAGTTCATAGTTGATATTTATTGTTTCTATTTCTTCAAAACGTGATAATACCAAAATTTGGGTTACTTGATGCAGAATTAAAATGATCTGAATATATGCGCAAATTGATTAGATCATATATGAAAAAAGAAATTAGTTTTTAATTTTTGAAATGCTCCTAATTCTTGAACGGCGATTACTTCTCAATTTAAATTCCAATGGGTATTTTTCCCAAACATCGAACGTGAGATGGAATCTAATATTCTCTATTGACTTTCCAACTCTCAACACAATGGCGTCATTGGCTTTCATATATATTTTGAACTTAAATCGCATATAAGACACTTTGTTATTCAAACTAAATAGACATACTTTTACTGACCAATTATTAATTATGGTTGCTAACCCCGTCTTTCAAGGCATAAAACCTAAGCAAAATCCAAAAACCTAATGAAATGCTTAAGCATTTGCTTCCAAAACCTAATCAGGTGCTTTAAGCAAAGCATGAAAAACATTTTATAAGGTTTTGGAGGTGAAAAAACGATAATATTAAGTTATTATGAGCAGTTATTCCAAAAGTGCAATGTTTTGATTAATTAGCTTGTAATGTTTCAGAGGGAAAAAAATCATCATCATGTTCTTTTATGGCACGAATTCCGTTAAACTTTAAGGATAAGAAGTAATGATAAATAAAATAAAAATTATCTGCTAGAATCTATTACACAGGCATCGATGATGACTTTATTCTTGTTTGAGTTCCTACCTCTCACTGAAAACTAGTCAAATACTTGAGTCTGTCTTTCGCCATCGTTAAAGGATAATGTCCGCGAACCCAAATCGCCCAAACCATTATTATGAGGGTAAATTAAGCAGTTGACTGAATTTCACTAGAAATTTTTATCTTACGAATAATTTAAAATATAAAATATAAGACAACGACAACTACTAAATGAAAAATGATTGATATTTTATTTATATTATTATCATCATGACTATCTTCGTCATTAAGTTACCTAGAAGTTTTCCTTTTATTTAACACATATTATATAACATATATTCCTTTTATTTAACATAAACATATTATTCTTTTCTGGGGATGAAATAAACTTCATGCAAATATTTAGAAAATTTTACCACTAATACTTAAATCTATTTGTATTTTACGAAAATCTCCTCCAAATTTCTTGCTACCAATTCAGTGCTTGTAATCTCCACTGAAATACCTGCTGGACTAAGTTTCTCTGATAATTGCCTTTTAACATTGACATAAGAATTTGAGATTGTTCTATCAACTTTTCTTTCAAGTTCCTTAATGAGAAATTGAAATGCCAAATAAACTTTCTAGAGTTTTTCCTTCCGCCTCTAAACTTATTTAAAAATCAAAATATGTCTCCAAACTTGGAGTATAATGCGTATCACCAGGCCGTAAAATTTCTTACGAATTTCATAAAGAATGTCCTTAAAGTTGGAGTAAATAAATTCATTGTGTGATCCATCTTGTAGAGGATAAATGAAATATCTACCATGTTAATTAAAAATGTATGGTAATTTAGAGAGTTAGACATAGATGGGAAAATGCTTACAGATATTTGGAAGTCTTTCCAAATTCTGTAACAATACTTATTTCATACTGATGTCGAAACAGACTCGACTGTTAGAATAGTGTGTGATAAATTGAATTCATGAGGATCAGAGAGTTCGCAAAATGAGACGGAAGTCTGCTAATGAAAGTGTCTGGAAGGACAATGCTGACAAGACGAATCTATTAGCAAAGCGAATTTCAGCAAGATTCAGTTCTAGTAAAGGTTATTTCGTGCCTTCTAAACTCTAATACACCTTCAGTGGATGCGAACTGGATTGGGATAAAATAATTTTGTCGAGGAATGCGAGCATAAAATAAACGAAATATTTCGAACAAAGAAGGTAATTCAGCATTTCTAAATAAAATGTTTTCCTTTTTCTTAAAATAGTAGAAGTATTTGGTATTGCATTTAATCTTCGGAAATGAGGTTAAATTTTTATAGTAATATATATGTAATGCTTATTTTGGTTGAAGCAGATTGCAGTTCGAAGACATAGACGAGACAGGCATGATTTATTTATGAGAAGGCACAGCGCGGCACAAAAGCAGAAGTAAAGAAGAAAGGAGGCAATACAAATGATCACTAGTCTTATATAACATTGGATTTCCGGCAAGGTTGCGACTGAATACATGTGTTGACCTTTGACAAGGGCACCGAAAGTATCATTTTCACTTGATACGTAGAACTGATTGCGCAGTAATTCTTACAGAGCTTCAGTTGAATAAAGAGGGGAATGAGATCAGGAAATAAGAGAATATTTTACTTTAGGCTAAATTAAAATAAAGTTTTGGAAATTAATTTGGATTAAATTAAGAGTTTAAAATATCATTACATATATATAGATGGTTTATGGTACAGTAGTTGGATATAATGGTTTAAAGTAGCGGAAACGCCACTTGATTCTTTTTGTAAACTTATTCTATTACGAGTACTTGATATGGTTTCACTGAAAAACATCTCATTTTCAAGCTACGAGTCTTCTGCATTCAGTTGTGGTTAATTTGTACCCTTCTGCAATATATATATATATATATATATATATATATAATGTAAACATATAATTTTTGAATCAGAAAGCAGTTTCGAAGACAGTGAAGACACTTTGCAATTTTAAGTTCGTTTTATTCCCTTTATTTACAAGAGGCGCGAACAAGGCACATCCACTCAGCGCGGTACAAGAAGGAAAAAGGCAAGAAGAGAGAAATAAATTATCCCTAATCTTTATAACATGAGATATTGATAGGGAAAATATTTTTTTTCACAGTGCTTATATACTATTAAGATACTGATAGGGATTTCTCACACATGTCGATTCTGATAAGGGAAACAGAAGGATCTTTTAAAAGAATGTACTTGCTGGACATTTTTCTATCCCTTCACGCGGAGCGTGTGAAAGTGCAAATTTTACAAAGCTTCTCTTGAATTAATAGAAAAAGTGGAATGGGATCAGGAAATAAGAAAATATTTTTAGAATGAAATTAATATGGTCTGAATTGAGCTAAAAATTAAGAAATTAATTAAGATTAAAATATCATTACACACACACACACACACACACACACACACACACACACATATATATATATATATATATATATATATATATATATATATATATATAAATATTTATAGCTTTTATTTCTTTATTTCTTTAACTATTGCAATTGAAACATACTTCCGGATACAAAGTACTCTATACTTTGTAATACAAAATACTATATTTGTAACATTAAATAATGCAGTCAATTGTATAAAAATATTTTGGCTTCTATGGTGGTTGATGATAAAAAGTTTAAAAGAATTAAATCATCATACATATCCAAATTGCAAAAGTGCAATGAATAAAATTTTTTTCATACATTCCCTGAATTCAATTATTTTCATCTTGATCTCTCTATTATCTATCTTCAGAGGTCCTGTTAAGCAATATTTACAAAAGAAATAATAATAAGTAAATGAAGTTAATTATGATTGTAAACTTCAAAATTACTTTTTTGGTGAAATACCATTTAACCGAAAAGAAGAAAAACATTTTTAAATCAAATGTCATCTGAAGGCCAGAAGTACTGCCATTTTTCTCGTACATTTTTCAATAACCCATTAAATATAGGCAAAACTCAAAAGTGTAACATTTTATTTATATTGCATAATGTATTAGAAAGTATTTCCACATTCATTAATTTTTAATTGACATTTGTTAATTTCATAAAACCATCAATTCAAAACAAAAATAATTCACTGGTAAAAAAGGTTTTTCTCATAAATTACTCAAATCTAAAATCGATTCTATCGATAACGTATAAAAACACTTCAAGCCATTCCTTTAAAAAATATACTTTTATATTTTATCCTCTTTCAGGTTCCGTTAAATTATTTATTAGCCTTTAAAGTTATCTGAATTGTTAAATAAAGTAGACATTTGAAAACTATACAGATGCTTTCTATGACAATACTGCGCTAAAATCAATTTAGAGAATAAAATGAAGTCATTACACGTGCTTGTTTCAAATAAATATTCTTCATATTTGGTTTTATGAAAAATGCGTTTTCAGATCATCAAGATTATTTCATTTCTTTTGATAACAAGGTTTGTTTGATAGCTAGGATTTAAAACGATAATATTCCAAAATGATTAAGAAGAAGGAATGAACTACTTTGGAAGCGAGTTCCAACCATCCAAAGCGAGTTCCTTTTCCATCCATTGCAGATGATAATTTTTTAAAATTTATTCAAGCTTCGATGATGAGTTAAATTTTCTATCGGTTTGCTAAATTCGATACATTACAATAAAATTTTAATGAACTTTGAGCTGTGTAATTTTAACTGCATTTGTAACTTCAAGAAATGGTTCTGAAGAATATCTAGGATTCTTTGCAAGAATGTGAAACTTTTATGAGAACTCTTATGTTGAATATAACAAGGATTTTAAAGAGTGTCAAAATTCATTTTATATTACTGACTCCAGACATTCAGACAAGACGAACTACAGTGAATGATACTAAGATCATTTACAAAATGGATGTCACTAGTTCAGAAACAGAAACAGTACATTTCCAATGTGTGAAGCCATACCATATAGTTAACCATACCACGCAGTTGAAACGGTACCATAATTAATGAAAACAAAAACTACCACAGAGAATGTTGGTTTATTTTTTTACTTGCTCAGCTTAAATTGAGGTTCCAATGCAACTAAAAGCACATCAAAAGGCTTTTGCTATTTATGGCGCCATCTGTATAGTAAATATTTTAATCTCGAAAAGAAAGTTAAAGCCGAAAATGTACGAATAATGTTTTTTTTTTTTTTTTTTTTTTGCATTTATGTGATTCCTTTTGTCCTTTTTCTCTATTTCTTTTATTTATTTCTCTATTTCTTTTCTTTTTTTCCCTGATGCATATAATATTAGTATATTTTTTTTCCTTTTAATTTGCCGAAAAAGAAAGTTTAAACCTAAAATGTATAACTAATTGTTTTCGTATGGTTTTTGATTTGTGATTTTTTTATGTATAGTTCTTTTATATACTTCCTTTTCTCTTGTTTTTATACAATATTGACATCTTTTAAATTTAATTTTCTTTTTAAACTGCTCATAAAGAAAGTTTAAATCTTAAAGAAAAGAAAAAATTCCAAAGCATACAGAAAGAAAAGAAATAAATTTTTAAAAAATGAAGCCTAATGAGTGAAAAAAGAAAGAAATTGCACAATTCGAAATATTATAAAAAATACGCGAAATAAAGCTTAAAAGCAATGCAAAAACAAATTGAATAATCCATAATAATGCAAAAATATTTTCAATACATTTCAAAAGGCCTTTTATTTTTCAGAACATAATAAATGAATTAAAACTATGAAACTTCTCCAAATGCATTGCACTACACAATTTTCTTCCTATCAATTTGAGTTTGATAGTTTTAACTTCAACAACATATTTCTTTATCAATTTTCCTTTATAAAACTTGAATTCAAAAGCAAGAATTGAGCTTTGAGTGGCAGCATCAGCCATTCAGAAACCCTCTGCTTTCAAAAATGAATTAGGATAGTATGGTTTTTGATACGATCTATCGGAATATTCGATTGAATTCTTCTTCATCCTTTTATTGCGATGCTTCTTTCGCCAGCACTTGAATGTTTTTCCCACCCCCCAGACTTCTACTTCTTGAAGGTGGATTCAAAAGTTTCTTTCAATATTTTAAACGTTCTTTAAAAGAACTAGACGTAGTGATAAACATTTTGCTGGTGATCGATGATTGCACTTGCAGGAAATATATAGGCTATGTTTCTATTCAAAGGTGCTTTTTGTCCCATTTATTGCTCTGGATATGGAAACATCCGAGCATGAAAATTGCAGTTATATATTGGTAAGAATATAACAATAACTATTACCTGTGACAGAATGCTGAAAATATTTGCTGTTTTAGTATTCAAAAACGCATTTATTGCATAGGATGTAGATACACCTATGCATCTTAGAAATTATAATAACGTGTCTTAGAAATATATTAAGGCAATACATGTTGGAGAAGGGAAAACAATATCGTAAAGTAGCCAATTCCTGCGGTAGAGTGCTGCGAAAAATTTATTCGATAATTGAATTATGTTTGCAGGCGTAAACATTGAATAACTGGATGATTATTTATTCGTAAATCTTGAATACAAGAGACTGGATTATCTTTAGAATAATTTCAAAGAGTAGTCTGATATCTACCCTATTATTTGGAGTCTACTGTATTTTGCTGCATACGAATGTTGGAGTTGAATCATTATTTGAACTGCTTTATAGAAAATTGACATTTAAAAGCGTAGAGTGAATACAAATAATAAAGATAAAACATTTATTGCAATTATATCTTTAAAATCAACACATTTTACTTTATGTTTAAAAGACAGTCATAAGTACCCTATTCCATTTCAATTATAGACCTATTATCAACAACTATTTGGTATATCATGGTTTCGGAACAAGATTTGATCCAAAAAGGTTATAGATTATATGCTTTGATTGTGCTCTTAATCAGAATTATTCAAAAATTGGTAGACTCATGTGCAGCTTAGGAACGAATTTCTTGTTGAAATCGGGATGGTTGCTGGTGATATTATTGGTTTTTCCCCGCTGAAAGTTCCTTGGGAAGGCAAGTGCCTTCATATATATTTAAATTAACTCAAAATCCTATTTCAGGTACGATCTAGTCATTCCAAGGCTATTTTGTTCGGCATGAGAACTCTTCCCCTTTATTTTGAATTCTTGACTCAAAGGTTTGCCATAGATATGAGAGAATCAGTGGTATTGGAAACACCATCACTGCCCTTGTAGTAATAGTGAAAAAGGAGAACCTAACAAATTATGATAGTACTTATTCAAATGTCGAGGCCTGATGAATTAATTTTTGAAAGAAAAGACTCGTTTCTAGTCATTGCTTCTCTTCACAGTGTACTGAATAAAATAATCTGCATAAATAATTAAATGCACAGAATAAGAAAAGACCA
>JAPMOR010112654.1:1387182-1446090 GCA_026543865.1 Argiope aurantia | reverse complement strand
ATAAATAATTAAATGCACAGAATAAGAAAAGACCAGGAATTTTTTTTTCTCAACTATTGCGTTTAGTTAAAAAATAATCTTACCATATATCATTAAAAGGAAGTGAAATTTTGTAGTTTCCCAACCAAGAACTTTATATACGTGTGCAAGGCTTGATAGAATTTTCCTTATGGTTGTGATTTTTTTTTACTTTCGCAAACCGAATCTTGAATTTCAAAAATTGATTTTGACCCTTCCTTGGGGATTTACGAAAGCCTACATTAGTCACACAAGTTAATAATCTTTTTTGAAAAGAATTCGAAACAGAGATTTCTTTTATCAATTTAAATCAATAATAATAATCATTATATGAGTTTTGAAAACGTAAGTGTAGTTCTTTTTTTTTACATCTTTTACAAGCCTTTCATTAAATCTGAAATTTAACCTTTAATTGGAATAATACTCAAAAACCTTTTGTAATGAAATATATATTTCTTACTCCAGTGTGTATTCCTATGATACAAAATTTATATTTTCTGTCTTTTTTATTTTTTGGCATTTGTGAAATTTTATAATCAAATGTTGTATTTGCAAGATCAATTTAATTTCAAATATTACTTGTTCTCTTTTCTGATACGAGTTGCTTTTCTATTTATTACATTTGCTCATTTTATGCAATCTTATTTGATTTGAAGTGTTTTTGAAGTTTCAGTGTTTTGTAAATATCAAAATTTATATATTCTTATTGATTTGAAATGAACTCTTATTGCACTTAAATAGCCTTAATTAACTTAATGAATGCAAATGAGATTAAAATAATTGATCTAAGCAAAATAAAAATCACTTGAAAAAAATTTTGAAAAAATTCCTTTTTTTTTATTTTCAAAAATATAGAGGGTTATGCATAAAATGATTATCAGTTTTCGTTTTGAACTTGATATGAACAAAATATTCTATAATATAATATTAAGTATTTTTCCTATGTACTAAATACTACAATTTTTTGAGATGAAAGAATGTATTAAGAGGATTTGCTGATAAGATTCATTCTGAGTTGGATGTGCTATTATTTTCTAAGGAAAGTATGTATAAGGTTTTAAAAATGGTTCCTGGAAGTCTTCACAAAACAAACAGTTGCTTCAGTTTTCTATTTAAAACATTTGTATGAATTTTAAAAGAAGATTCTTTTAGTTTGGGGTTTTCAGAAAGGTGCAGAAGCATTCGAAAACTTTCAATGAGATGCGGAACTGAATGGTATCAACAAAAAATAATGTTGTGAAGTTATTTACATTTTATCGACAGAAATTTCATCGGGAATTATAATAATATAATAACAAGAAAATAGCAGCAAATCAAAAAATAGATAGCTATACTAAAGCACTGAAAACAATGCAGTGTTTCCAAGATAAAGATAAATGGAAATAGTTGCATAAAAAATAACTTTAGATAGCTCTCCTAAGAAAACTGTCAAGCTATAGACTGTCATTATATTATATAAAGAGGAAAAAAACAAAAAAAGTAAAGAAAGGGGAAAACATTAGGAACTAGAAAAAAATGCATAAAATTCTTAGTCCTAAGTTTTTGAAAACTATTTATAATATTTTGATTAAAGCAGTATCCAATTTTCTTATAAATCAAGAACTAATTTGCGAATTTTTTAAGTAGAAAGAAATAATAATGTAGAGAAAATAGTTTCTTTTGAAAATAATGTACTTCATAAAACTTTAGGGCATTCGAACTTTACTTATATTTGGTTATTAACAAAAAAAATGTTTCGCAAACAAGTCTTTTCTTGTCAAAGCACAAAGTTTTAAAGTTTTGCATTCCCTGCGGTGCAATTAATTTTCACCAACTTCAATTTTTTTAATAAAAAAACTATATAGAGGATAGGATACGCAAATTAAATAATTTCGCCGCATTTTTTTTATCTTCTTATCAAGATTATAAAATATTCCGGTGTTTGCAGGTTTTTTTAAGTATCTGCAATATGTGTGTACAAACATTTTTGATTTGAAGATAAATAGAATGGTAATTATCTGGATTTTTACTTATTTTTATAGATAGAATGATTGTAAATTGTGCAATGCTAAAATTTCGATCTCAATTGCATTAAATTACTTTAATTGTAAACTAATATTATTTTAATTGCATAATTATTATAATTTTATTTGTAATGTTATTTTAATTGCAAGTATAATAATTAACATTTTTGTTGATCTTAAGGTGCGAAAAAAAATGTAAAGACATATTTAAATACATAGACTAATGATCTGTTTTGAAGCTACGCGAGACTTGTTTGGGGCATATTTTGTAATTCTGAGCCATGGTCAGGAAACCAAAACGACACTAACTCTAAAATCCCAATACAAAATCTTCCATGCCCGCCAACTTGAATACGATTCCCTTGTGATGATTAAATGAAAAGCTGAGTCCATCACCAGAACGTCAACTCCCATGGTCACCGTCATTGGTATTATGATTCTTTATTAATTTAATTTTTGTTTGCCAGGTCAAATCCTATTAATTTGTCTTTAATTGATATCGCACAAAGTCCGCAATAGATTTTATAGCTATTTCAGTGCCGATTCTGATTTCATTTCAAACAAAGTCTGTATTTTCAATTTGGAGACTGCGCCTTTCCCGTCAGCTGAACTCTCTTTTACATAATGAAATAGAAGCCTCAAAACAGGATATTATTCGAATCGAATGGAACTAAACTCTCACAAAGATCAAATAAAAGATTCTTTGAAACTATTGCCTTCAATTTTTGTGCTGTATCATTAAATAGAAGAAAAGCATTGTTTCTTTGGAATCGCCAACCAGTATGCAGGAAATATCCATAATAAGCGTCTCTATTTGGTGCATAAAGTGAAAGTTATTATTTTGTTAGAGATTCTTTGCAGTGATGTGTGAGTATGCATTTTTGTCATATGCAAATTTACATGAATTCATGCCACTATTTTAAACAAATATGCAAAAAAAAAAAAAAAATGTTATTATTTTGGTGGAAAATACAACAATCTTCTTGAAATGATGAGCAAATATTGTTATGAAATCTAATAATAATATAAATATATTATAGCGAATTCATAAATATATTATAGCGAATATATTTATGAAATCTTCATAAAGCTTTCCTCCATTTTATACGAATATGCATAAAATATAAGATACTATTTCGTTAGAAAACATTGAGAATTCTTTGCAACGGTGAGTAAAAATGCATTTTTTATAATATGAATTTTTTTTTTGAAATATGCATGATGCATGCCTTTATTTTATACAAATATGCATAAAATAGAAGGTCCTGTTTCGTTCAGAATTGCTAAAATTTCTTTGTAATAATGAATAAATACGTATTTTCTATAATATGCAAATATGCAGATGTTCCTGAAATAGCCATAATGTCAATGTCAATTTAGTATCAATACTGGTGAAATAAGAGTTACTATCACGTTGGAAGTCATTCAAGTTTCTCTGCAATGAAGAATAAATGTGTGTTTTCTATAATATGCAAATGTACTCGAAATATGCTTAATATTATTATGCATATTTTATATAAATATGCACAAAACAGGAGTTTCTGTATCGCTGAACAATATTCTTTGCAACTATACATTTTCTTAATGCTTTTTAATATTACAAATGCCCGTTTGAGATCTCTATTTCCCTGACCGATATAAGCTGTCACCTGACCTAAATTATGTTTGCCTTTCATTTAAAGTCCCTGACATGTCTGGGATCGTCTCTCAGCATTGATCCTTTCTGCAAATAATGTCTCTCAAAATTTCCTAGACACGTTTGGTTCAGTTCAAATAGGTTACTGACATTAAATGTGCGAAATACTAACATAGCAAGGGTGGTTGCTCCAAGTGATTATCATAAAAGTGGTCCTTCCTCAGTCTTTTTTTTATTAATTTATTTTAAATATTTTAATTCGGAATTTCATAACGCATTCTTTCACAGATTTTCTTTCAGGAAAAATTATTCGTCATTCTGAATGTGGAGATAAAATGCTTCTATGAAATATGAATAGAAGTTTGCTCAGTATAAAAAAGAAAATTCATATTGCTAATGTAGAAGTTTCTTATTTCACGTTATTATTTCAAAACAGAAAAATAGCTTTGAATATGTTTGCGCGTTCCATGCTATAAAATTGTTGATATATAAATAATTTATTTTTTGAGATTCTAAGTATCATTATACAGTTTCTTTCACAGAGATTTATTCTCAGGAAAAATTATTGATAATTTGCTGTAATTACAAATGTAGAGATTAAATGTTTCTATGGTAAAAAGAAATTTTTATAATATGAAGAAGAAAAAAGATTGTTAAAGTTGAAAATTCTTATCCCACGTCAAAGTAGACATCGTTAATTAGTGTTAAATAGAGATGGTATAGAAATAGTATAAACTATTTAAAGAAAAAGGTCTTCTCATTTCTACTTTATCTTTTTTATTGCTACCAGATTTGCAACGCATACAGTCGTCAAATTGTTCACCAATGGTTTCAGAGGATGAAAAAGTTAATCAATATAAGCAATTCAAAGTTATCATTTTAAAAGAATTCATTTTATAAACTTCAAAACAATTTCAAAACAGTTAAAGATAAATGTGTTACAAATAATTTCTAATCGCTTAACTATTACTATCAATGTTTAACAAGAATGCTATTTCTAAAAAAATAGCTTGAATTTATATTCGATTTTAGGATCACAGTTTGAAATAGCAAAATAGATTTAAAGTAAAATTGCTTATGCCCATCGCACATAATTGGAGTTTTTCTTATTTGTTATTTTACTACAGTTCAGTTCGAGCCGGTCTTTTAAAATTTGTGAAAACTCATCAACTGATTAAATAAAAGGCTGATTTCAAAAAAGTAGGATTTAAAACGACTATAAAATAGTTCTTAGAAAAATAATATTATGTCAAAAGTTGGACATTAGCAGTATGAGTAAAGAGTTTATTTTTTGATAATTATTATAAGTATTTAACATAAAGGTACATTTCCGAAATAGATTTCATTTACATTCATTAACAATAGTTATTATATAATATAATTAAAGAGATTTAAAATAAAATTGTTAATCTCATTATCATCCAGCTGAGTGTTTCTGAATTTGTTCTGATTTTTGGGTGCCATTTCATGAGTATGGAAAAATCAATGAGTTGAATAAAATTGAAAACACAAAGGTTCCCAATTTGTAAAATCGTTATTGTACGAATGAGGTAAATCAAAAATTAAATTTTAACTGTTTAATATTTGCTTGAACATTACTATCAATATTTAACATAAATGCACAATTATTTTTGCCCTGTGTGAGCTTTAAAATTAAATATGTTAGCCAATATATTCTGTGTATTGTCTTTTATTCATAAATTGATCTATTTCCAGTAATTCAAATTCAAACAAACAGGAATGACAATCCAACCTTTAAAAGCAATTATGTGGAATAACTTATTTAGATTTTAATGAACAAACATTTTAAAACTTACAAAGCAGAAATAAATACATACTATATTATCACCCACTTAATTCTCCTCACTTAACTTTTAATTTGATTTAGAATTATAAACAAAAACCTGACCCTATGATTCCATAATGAGTAAAAATAACGCAATCGTAGGAAAAAATATCCACCTATTAAAAAAATACATACACAGAAATATCGCGTGCCACAAAGAAACAAAAAGCAAATAATTTAGACCTCCTCGAAGCGATCTCCTTCTTTGTTTTCACAGAACAAGACATGCAGCAGTAAATCTCTGTTTCTCATAACAATCAACAGCTGTGATTTCATATTTCCGAAAACAAAACCGGAGAAAAAGATAAAAATTTAGAAAAAGTTGTTTATGGGGAGTATACACGAACTAAAACAATAGTGGTTTTTTTTTAAACATTCGTGCATCAAGTTTGAATAAAAAATTCCCCACCTCAGCTTTAAACTGAAGATTTTTTCCCAAGCGAATCCGTTGCTTATGGCATTTTTGCGAGGTACTTAGCTACGATCAATAGATAACGTACGATTCCAAGACTGCAGAACTAACTCCCTCTTCTTTTCCTTTTTTTTATTCCAGCTTAAATATGTGGTATTTCTATAACACTACATTCGAAAACATTTTAGTATTTTTCTCCAAACATTGTTACTGTTTATTCTTATAGTTGCCTTCATTCGAAGCGAATGGTAAACGGAGACGAATCATGTTTAAGAATGTTTTTATTTTCTTTGTTTCCACATGTGATTATATAAGAAAAAAAAGCTACTAAAAATAATAGAAAGTTGCGGCTAAAATAAAACTTTCTTTCCATGGTGTTTCTTGGAGGAAACATTCGTAGCTGTTGGTGAGTAAGAAATTTAAAAAATATAGCCCCACTTCGTTCGATGTACCCGAGGAATGTGGCTCAAATAGCCTATCTTCTTACACTCGCTTAAAAATCGAATGATGTTTACAAGAGCATGTCTGGCGTCGCTACACTGTTTATTCGGTGTTGTAAAATCTCGCCTTTTCCTCTTTCCCATTTAATGCTGTGGAATTATTTACAGGAGCAAAGAATTTTGTATTTCGTTTATTCGGATAAGGTGTCTGAGGAGTAGTGTTATTTGATACTTTTGGAACATTCTCTCAAAAAAAGTTTGTTTATGGGTTTCGAATGAATAAAATGAATAAACCGATTTAAGTAGTAGAGTTGGCACTAAAGAATGATTATTTCAAAAACTATTTTAGTTATATATTGGTAAGAATATAATTTATTTTATCAGAACCTTACTCACAAAAAGATGAAAGGAAATTTTATTTTGAATTTGTTTGAAAAAGGTCTATGTGGGAAATGTTTTGTTACTTTTTCTGGACATTCTCTAACAAAAGAGATTAGTGAATTTAAAGATGATTTCTACACATATTGAAAATTTAAGGAATAATCCTATGAAAGATTAAGAATTATTAAAAGAATATGAATTAAAACATGTTTTTATCTGATATATTATAACAATTTTGTTTTTCTTTAATTAACGCGAGCTATTGGGGAAAAGCGAAATTGAATTTTTGTATCTATTAGCATAAATTTGTATGAAAAAAATGTTTTGAAGGCTTTAGAATAAACTATTTAAAAGTGATTTGTGTTTAATCATTTTTATAGCTTAAAGAATGAAACATTTTGATATTAGTAAAATGCGATTTATATTGTTAATTGTTTTGTAATGATCTTACCTCCCTGCTGACAGACGTGAACTTAATTGAGAAGAAATTCCATTGCTTGAAAGTCTTTAAGAGTAATGTTTTGAAAATTTTGGAATATTTTATCAAAAAATGATTATTTAGTTTAATGGTGACATTTACATAAAGGACTGGGGGTTTACTGACCAGATAATAGAATTCACAGTAGCTGGAAAGCAGTATTAAAATGAGTATTTAAACAATATTCTGTCTTATTTATTTCAGAAATTTCCTTTTATGAAAAAATATCAGAGGAAGAAAATTTCTTATTCAAAGTTATCTTTTCAAAATGTATTAATTTATTACACAATATTGAATGATATACATCAACTGAAATTTAAAAAAATAATCAATTTAATTCACCCAATTATGAGTTTAAAACATTTTAGCAGCATAATTCAAAAAATATATAATTTTTATACTATATATGCATACATACAAGTATATTTGCATTTTTTAATCGTTTATTGGTTAATCTTAATTTTTAATCGTTAATCTTCATCCAGAATACCGAACTAAATTCCGTCAATGAAAAAATAATGGAGTGATATCTTATTACAAGTTTCAAGAATGCCTTTTTTTTTCATAACAAATTTTTCGTATTTAAAATAATTTATAGATTTAATGCAGCTTTAAAAACCTTTGAAAATGGCCTCAATTTATTCAAAATATTTTTAATGCCTAAATAATTTGCTTATCTTTTATCATTTAAAATATATTCATGAATGATATTTCAGCAGAAAAACCGGAAGTTTAAAAAGTTTTTTGTTTAAGTAAAATGAACTATACAACAAAACTCTTCTCAATTAAACCCTTTTATCAATTCTCGACGAAGAGTCAGAAAGTAATTTCTTTTTTATTTCAGTGAGGATATCGAAATTGTTTTGTTTTTACCAGAACGCCACTTTCACCTTCCTTTCATTTTTTTCTTCACTTGCAGGCAAGGCTGTGTTTAGGATATCTCATTTCTTAGTTATTAAAAGGACAACTTAGTAAATATTTTTAATGGAATATCAATTTTTCCAGATAAATGTTTTGAAAACCTCGTGTATTTTATTTCTTATGAATGTAATTTTTATCTTCATTTTGTAGATCCATTTAATGGTTGTAAACAGTTTCTCAATAATTGATTAAAATGATGTCCCAATTATTACAATAATTCAATTATTATATGCTTATTAATTAATACACTAATGAATAAATGGTAGATTCGATATTTCATTTAATTGATATAATAATTAATATAATATGTCAATTATTTTTTCAGGAGAAAATATATTTTCTTTTTGGTTAAACAAGAAGTGCATATCAATTAATCTGAAAGTGAGCTAATTTTCATTGAATTACTTTCTCAGTCTCTCCTTGACAAACAAAAATATCTAGAATTTATTAATACGAGTGGAAATTCTAATAGAAAGGACATTTGCCAATACCTTAAAAATAAGGTTAACTTTTAAATTTAGATTATCGTTATACTTGAGCTTACTGTGCATAATGTGAATAATCATTCACCGTAACTTGAACACTCTTGATCTTGTATGTCTGTAAGCACACACACACACACACACACACACACACATGTGTGTGTGTGTGTTTATTTTCTCTTACACGAAATATAGAAATAAAAAATATTGTTATCTTCAAAAAAATTCCAACTCGATATTTTGACAAATCTCCAATTTCCATAATATCCCGAATCCAGAACAGACACATTTTTAGAATTAGATCTGTCTGCCTGTCTTTGAATACAATAAATGAAAAAAGTTTTAAGCTAGACAGACGAAATTTCGTATATCGTCTTTCGATGAAATTTGTCGATTTCTGTGCAATTTTGAACGAAATCCATTTCAGAGGATGTCTGTCGATTGTGTTATCTGAATATAATAACTGTAAATTGAAGAGAACTCGATGAATAATTTCTGATTTATGAAGTGAACCAAATTGGTTAAAGAGTCTTTAGCTCTGTACTTTTACAACATGCAAATTGGTTAAAGAGTCTTTAGCCCTGTACTTTTACAACATGTGAAATCAGAAACGCAATCACTTGAATAAATGAACGAAATCTGGTACGTGATCTTGTGGCTTCAATACTTTCTGTGTCAAAATTTGGTTTCAATAGGTTGAAAAAAATGGTGTCCAGAATAGATTCTCAGTTTTCTTGTACTTATGTATTAGCCGTATCCCAGTGAATAATCGCTACATAATCGTACTATTAGTATTGCATGCATTAGGGTCTTTCGTAACTATTGTTCGCCAATGCATTAATAATGTACATTTAGATGAGAGCATGTGAGAAAGTTTCGGTGAGACCATTTCTTCTGGTTTAATATATAATAACTTCTTTGCTTTTAAAGGAAAAGAAGAAGATATTCGCACATTAGATATCAATCTGAATATTTAGGTTTCGAAATGTTCTGTAGTACATTCCCTTTTAGCTGTTCTGCACAAAATCCCAGGTGGATAATTGGGATAATTCATTTAATAGCCATATTTGAATCTCAGAAATTATAAAAAAGCGTGGAAAATATCTTAAAAGTGTTAGATGAAATGTTTTTTGAATGCTGTTTAATGAAATGAATCACAATTGAAGCAAATCCGTAGAAGAGTTGAAATATACAATAAGATGCAAATCGCCGCAACTTAGAGATACTTTGTTCCTGCACCAGTCGAGAGAAAGGTTAAACAAATTGGTGATAAATTGAACTATTTTGTTGCTATGGATACAGCTGTTTCGAAGGGAAATTGAATAGCTTCAAAGGGAATGAATTCCGGATTTTCACTGAAAGTCTTGGTTCATAAAATAGTGGATGTCAGTAAATCCTGCAGCAATGTAGTCACAAACCTATCACGAATTTTTTTAAATGAATGTTTTATATTATTTAAATTTTTTACTTCGTGGGAACCACGTAATAGAAAAATGACTAATCGTATTTCTTGTAGATTTCAAAGAAATAATTCATTAATATAAAAAATGCTTTCAATTTGAATTTTTTAAATCTAAAGATGAATGAGCGTGAATAATGTAGGAGTTTAGCTTAATGAAGCTTAGAAATCTTGAATTATTCTTCAGAATGGGAAGGCATAATCTCATATTTTATGCATGTCGTATTCAAATCTTCCATTGACCAATTTGAAATGTAGTATTAATCTAATTCCACCTTGGTTTGATCTTTCGAAACTCTTAAATGAAGAACTTATTGTATAAGTAAGTTATTATTAAAAATATATTAATTTGTATTATTAAAAATATTGTCAAATCACGCTTTTAGGTTAGAAGAATATATTTAATATTCATTAGGAGATTTAGTGATCTAGCAGATTATTCATTCCGGGGTATTGTACTATTTATCTGATAATCAAATAATTTTATGCAGACGGCGCATTTTCTTTTAATAATAAAAGCAGCGGCAGGTCCTAATTAAGCCATAGGTAATAAATATCTATGAGTTTCTGGGACAATGATTATCAGAATAATTATTGAGACCATAATTTATGAAATGACGGATTTCTATGCATTAATTTACGTTCTCGTATTAAAATAAAACCGATGTGTGAGAAAAATTCGATCCTCAATTGAAATTTATTTCCTCGAATCTTAAATTAAAACTAAATAAGCTCTTTCTTAAATTAGCAAAGATATAATATATCATTACCCAAATTGGAATTACAGCATTATTGGAAGATTTTTTTTTGTCAGTTGGATTAGGACAAATCATATGAAAAAAACTGATACATCGAAAATAGAAGGATACACATATAATAATAGAACTTATAATAGTGCAGAATTACCAGTACCAAATTCTGAAGAATAATCAAATATTATTCGAATAAATAAACCAGAAATGAAGGAGATTTCCCATCATGAAGTAACCGACAGATGACAGTTGTTTTTCATAATTTTTTTTTTTTTTTTTTTTTTGTTGAAAGATCATGCCATTACAGTCGACATTCCGTTTATTTGCATACTGACACGCATGGAACGTATACAGCGCAGTTCAATTTCAGTGACTCCGCTTTTACCTCCAGAAATTATCCGGAATACAAAAGAATTACCACGCAAAACTCAGTAGGGAATAATTGCGCCGCTCGTGGCCTGTCTCACATTTATGAATGCTGTGCAAAAACATGAGACATGTTCTCTTTTGTGCGAAAACGTTTTTAGAAATTGATGGGAAATTGACTGAATTGATATGTAACTTTTCGCTAATTTACGACACCAGCCATTTGCCAAGTTAAAATTATTAGCTAATTCGAAAACGAAATTGAAACAAGAAATCTGTAAATGCAGTGAAAAGTATCTAATTCAGTTTTTCTGAAGCTTCTTGAATTTCAGTTAATATATTTTAAAATGCTGCCTTTATTTCGAATTTGTTTAGCTTAGTTAAACTCAAAATTAAAAATGTGTGCGTTTCTGAATTGTTTTCGTTTCTTAAAGACAGAAGCATCGTGTGTCCCCCGTGATCATAAGTGAATAATTTTAATGTCCTTATTTAAACGAGAGCAATACATTGTGATCATTCAACAGGTCAAAAAAATGTCCTTAATTTTAAGTAGCTTCGTACTCGATAGATGGGAATTGTACTGCTTATTTATAATTTTTATTGCATAAGTGCTATATTCAATGCATCATATTCTGTTTATATATAAAAGTCTTTCACTTATTCATTGATTTTTTAAATGGAAAAATTGATTGCAATAGACATTTTATTTGTATAAATTAATTGTTTATTATTTATTAATTGTATAATATTAATTAAAATTATTCAACATCAGAAACAAATCTTGTCTGCCATTTTTGATTTAAAAATTACTATTCATTCTTAGCATAGTTTTAATAAATTCAGCTTTTTTGTTAATTGAATTATCATTATAAGTGATAATTGGTTTCGTAAACTTCGAATCGGCCAAATTTTATTACAGATTATTCAATGGCGAACCCTCTTATTACTACTCATTTCTCCTTTTTTGTATGTACTCATTTTTCAGGAGCTTTACCTTCCCTGATATATGAGAGATTAATAATAATGTTTCTGAATCTGTATTCGAATCTTTTTCAAACCACCAGTTAAGACATTCCGCAAAGACATTTTTTGTGCGCATAGAAAAAAACACATCTGCTGAAAAATTGCTCTAATTGCTTGGGTAATTTCGGCACATAATATTTTTTCATGCTACCTTTCTTTCTCTGCGTTGCCAACATTCTCCAAACAGTTCAATGCTAATTAATCAAACTTTTCTTCAATTGAATTCTTTTATGATACATTTAGAGTGCTTTTAATACTATACTTATAATATGCCGAAATGCCATTATTGAATTCGCTGACAATAATGAATCTTTCGAATATGCTAAGATGATATATCATAAAGAAGAGAGATTTCCCCACTTTGAAGCAAGCGTGAGATTACCAATTGTGTCAAAGCTGTTTTTCGGTGGATATTGTATTAATGCTGTGGAAAGAGAGTTCTATGATTTCACGACTCGAATAAGATAAATCTCAACGATTAAATTAATTCCTGAAAACTTTTGACGCAATTTAACAAATATTTTTTTAATTTAAAATTTTATTTTAAATATTATTCACATTTGATTTTAAATATTATAGATTTGATTGTCAGTGGTATTTACTGTATATTTTTATTATATAAATGGCACCGTGAGATTATGTTTCCAGCGACAGTGGTTTACAATCTGATGAATTTAGCAAGCTTAGCTTTCTGCTTTAATATTGGAATGTGTTGGAGTGTTTTTTTTATGATCGCATGTACTTCAGTTTACAATAACTGCACATTTCTGATGAACCGAAATGAGGAATTGAAGACATTGTAATGTCAACATGTCTAGGCAGCTATTTTAAGTCATTATCGTTGTTAAAATATCCCTTTGCTGCAATTTTTATTACAATTTGTGCTCCATTAAGCTCGAATTGCAATATTTTGATAATCATATGCATCAAAATTTTCACTAATATTTGATTTATTTACTTAAAATTTCCATATTTTTGAAAAAATATTGAAATGATTTATATTTTTTGAACCATTAAAAATCACTTATAAAAAAAGAATATGCTGCAAGGATCAGTGTCATATTCATCATCTGATATTCTTTTTAGAAACAGCAACTCAAGGCAGAAAGAAAAAGAATCTGTTAAACCAGGTACTTAGAAATACAAGTTGATACAATAAATCAGAGCTTAAATGTAATCGCAGATTTGATAGCAAATTTACCTCTGTAACTTACAGAATGTTCCGTGGTTTCAGATTCAGGCTTTCAATCTGCCTTTGGCTATTGCATCTGAAATACAATTTCGGCCCCCACCCACTCTAATCTCTTTACTTGAATGGAGTTACCCTCGAGCTACGATATTTTATTTCGTCTGTTCCTCCGAGTCTCTCATTCCAGTACTTAAAAAATATTTCTTCCAAAAGTTTTTAAGGCTCACTCTTTTTTCCAAGTGCGGGCCTGTTTTTTGTGAAGTTAATACTCTAAATATTATATCCTCTTTCGCAGAACACTTAACCTTTCCCTTGCGGGCACTGACTTCGGCAGCTTTAGAGTTGCTTTTTATTGGAAACTTATTTACTATTTTTTTTAAAGCGAAAGACAATTGTTTCTTGTGTAACTGAAAAAGTTTGGAAATTTATTTTACATCTAATGCTTTCCCATTCTTTTATTGTTCGACAAAGAGCAGTGTGATGCAAGTTACTCCCAAAACAAATTTACAACAAGGGAATGCGGTGATGATATACTTGATATAACGAATACTTTTTGATTGTAGTTAGAAGATACAGTGACCATATTGACTTTTGATTGAAAAATTTGCCAAAAACTTTGGCTCTTCATTTTTGTTTTTAGAATTCGAGTATCTTGAGACAAAATATGATTTCGTGGGATAATAATTATTTGCGATTTACGCATTTTGGGAATATTCTTGCATTTTCACTTGTTTCTATATAATTTGTGCATCTTGAGGGATTATATAATTTTGTTGCATATCGATTATATATGAATTTTATGTCTGAATTGGCTTTGCATTTTCGCTATTTGCACTGGAATATATGCATCTTGAGGAAAAATATTATTCACTTGTATAACAATTATGTTTTAAATATCCTTGCATTTTCTCTATTTGTAATTGGAGACTGCAATTGCATCTAGACTAAATTCTCAGTTCCTTGTACATTGGTCTACAATTATTGTACAATGAAACATATTTGCATTTTCATTTCTTGAAATTAGAATAGAAATGATTCAGGCTGACATGATGCATGTCAATTGCACCTCACCAACTTAATTTTGGAAGATATTTATCATCTTTTTTAAAGGAATGTGGCCTCATAGCATAGCTCAAGATCATGTGCAGCTAAACATTATCTAATACAGACAAGTATATGACACTATTATAGATGGATTTCGAATATTAAAGAATAAATAAGTGTCTGAAAATTCTGTAGATTAATAAAGCTGAATGGAGGTTACAATATGGATTTGATCATGTTACACGTGACATCAAATCTCAGCCCATTTTTGCCGTTGTTTTCAAAAGCTAAAAATGCGATTGTTGTAATTGCATCGAATAAGCTCTTTGACATGATTCTCATTTTCAGTAATAATTTTTTAAAGTTAGCCAATATTCATAATTTATTAAATTTCAAAAATGAGGATACTAAAAGTATTAAAGGATATAATCTATACTTATACAGTGTTGGCGCTCTACAGGCCAGACCATTCAACCTACAGTTACCAAATTTGGCACGTGTATACCTTGGAGGCCGGGAATGTGCACCTGTAATTAGAATTTTATTTATTTAAAAATTAAGCGAAATTTTGGCGTGTTTCTGCTATACATTCCGAAACTATCACCGCACAAAAAAGATTTTTAAATGAAGTTAAAGATCAAAAATTTATCTTTTAAATGATACCAATGTTTTAACAACAAAATTAAATTTCTATTTTAATGAATTTTTAAATAAATATTTTAACTATATTTGTCAACAATTTTTTTCGTACAAAATAAAAATAAAATTTAAGCTGCACGAGCACGTTTCACATTCATGGGAAAAAATTAGCTTTTTTCAAAGTGTTGCCATCACATTGATTAAAGCTCCAACTAAAAATAAATTAAATCTTTTTGGAAATGAAATCTGCAAAAATATAATTTTCGGCACGTGTCTGTAGGAAAGGAAACAATTATGAAATATTATTTTTTCTACAAAATAAATTCAAGAAAAATTATTTTATGATCTTTTACACTGTCTTTATTATTAATCCAATAAATCAGTTTTATTTTAAGGCAAGTTTTGTTTAATATGAACAGGATATTCATTCAAATCAGGGACACTCAGCAAATTTGTAAACCTTTAGTAAGACACAGATTTGCTAAAATAGTCTAAAGGGAAAATGATTATATTTTATGTAACTTGATTCAATAAATGCTCTAATAAATAACGAATTTTTGATTTTACATAAAGCTTCTGCTGTGGAAATTACGAATAACAAAATGTTCTTGAAACACTAATATTTTAAATAAAAAGAGTTAATTTCCAATCAACTAAATCAATCACTTAAACTGACTGATTTATGAAAATTTGAATATCACTATTCAATAAAAAAAGGGTAATTTTAGATTTTCCATCGATCGTTTCAAATAAAATACGCCAATCAGCGCGCAGGTTTCTCAAGATTAATTGGACAAAGATTATGAAAATGTTGAGTTTTTCTAAATTTTTAACATTCAAAACTTCATAAATAAGTCTTAGTTGTTCGTGGAAAACAGAAACATTCATTCATTTATTTAAAATTTGGTGTGCCCAGAATATTTCTCTGAATATGATACCTTACTGCATTAAATTTATACTTCATAATTTTTGAAATATATTTATAGGCCGGAACAAAATATTATTATTGATTTCATTTCAATCCTTTTGAAAGCAAAACTAAAAACTGAATTTTATGCAGAATCTGAGAAATTTTTATTGAATTATTCTTTTAGATATTTCATAAATTATGAAAAATATTTTGTAGTTCACATAAGACTTAAATACCGAGCGCTTCTGTTTGCAATACTCATATTCAGTAATAATAATAATAAATAAATAACAATAAAGATGATAAATAAAATAAAACGCTTGGTTTTATTTAAAAATATCTTTATATTTATTGCAATTTCATCATTTCCACTTTAAATTAAAGTTGAAGTTTTACCGGAAATGACAACAAATTAGCAAAATATATATAGTAAATTGAAAGAAACGATCTAAACAACAGTATAAGTTTGGTATGACTATCAAAATTTGAGGATTAAAAATGTTTTGTTTGAGAATCGATTAAGAGACCAGTTACTTAAAATATTTAATTGAAAATTGTAGTGAGCGGTAATACTGGTGAACCGGCTGGTCGCCAAAGGCGGCTAGTAATTAATAATCTTAATGCAAAAAAGTTTAGCTTATGTTCCTGACTAGTTATATTTTAATGGAAAGAGTAATCTTACATTAACGAGTTAAGTGAAAACATGCAAATGATACAATCGAATGAAAAATTAAAGCACAAAATGATTAAATTAGAAGTAATGATCGCTAAGCTTGTTTTTCTAAATCAATGATTAGAATATAAATAAGTCATTATGGCTATGTATGTATATTCTACGTCTCCTCCTAAATGATTTTAAACGAGCTCTGCTCACTTATTTATTAAGACAAAAGAAAAATATTTTCATTTTTTAAGTGAAAAATGTTTATTTAATATTCAGTTAAGTAGAAATGAACCGAAAATTTACCGTTTTTCTAAAGAAAATTCGGAACAAAAAATATTTTATTACCATCGAAAAAGTCAGAATTATTTTTCAAACAGAATACTCTTTCAATGATATCAGTTTCAATTTTGCACAATACTTCCTTCAATTTTTTAATAATTTTTTAAATAATTTAAACTCAAGAAATTTTAACCTTTCAAAGATTTATTTATATGCAATTTTTCTTAACTCTTTAGACAATTTAATTCAGATGATTTTGAAATAAAGGAATTTGTATGCAAGTACTCTTTTACAGTACAACGTTAAGGTCTTGAACTAAATCACTATCACTATTTCTACCACTATTTTTTTAAATTCTTTTATTTCAATACATATGTCTTTACAAAAGTTTGTTATTACGCTTTATATAGAAGGATTTTATTAAAAACCTGAAAGGATTTTAATTTCGAGTAATGCTGGGTGGGGATGTAAAAATCTTGTAAGGTTCTTTAACAGTGCTATTTTAAGTACATTCTACTTAGTTAAATGAAAAAAGAAAGATGTCGATGAGATAGATGTCAAAAGAAATATAAAATATGAAAGTTCTTTTCATTCAAATAAAAAAATTATGTTACTCTGTCAGCTAATGTTTAATCATGTAAGAGGTAGCGCTTAAATGTGAATACTTTTCCCAGTCAAAAACTTCTTCAATTAAATAGTGCGAAGCATTCAAAGTGCTTTTTTTTATAGAATTTTACTGCTATTGTTTGAATTACGAAAACTGACAAGGAAAAAAATCAGTTGAATCTGAAAGAATTCCACGATTCTTTTTCATGTAAAAACACTATCATATGAAAAGTGACTTTTATTTAAATAAGGACTTTTATGCAACTTTAAGAATCAGTGCTTAGTTATGAAGAAAGAAAAAAAATCTTCAAAGAAAGTTCACTGGAGTTTGAAAATTCTGTTGGAAGATTTTCTTTTGCCATTCATCTTTGTTTTTGAAAGACTTAAATGTGAGTCAAATTTTCTAATCTTTTGAACAGTGATTCAAAAGATATACAAATAAACGGTATCGATTAAAAAATGTCTTTAGATTTTAAATACATTTTGTCAGGAATTACATAAGATTGTTTTCTAAAATTGTCTAGTTTGTTTAAAGATTAGCAATTTTGATGATATGTAGTTTTTTAATATTTTGTAACATCAACATTTACTTGTCCACTTTACGAAAGTACGAAAAGTCGAATGAATAAGAAGGTTCCCTAGTGGCATATTATGTGGTGTTAGAACTCACTAATATTCCCGCAGCTTTGAAAGGCGGACCAATCAATGATGAATGAGCTCGTTGCATGGATTTATTTTACAGGGGGTATAAGTGTGTTCACGATGAATTGCGGCAAATCTTACCCGTATAAAAGTCGTTGACTCGTTGCTATGTTCCACATCCCTTACTAAGCAAATGAGCCGAATTCAACTAAGTTTTGAGCAGTTATTATTTAAGACAAGAGCAGGAATACCTCTAAGTGTTGATTGAATTAATTAGAAATCAATCGAGGTTTTGCCAATTTTTCGCAGTAACCTTGGAAGTAAATTATCACCAAGAAATATTTTCATATCGTCATAATATGCAAAATGTTAGTGTTTTAACTATACCAATTTCATTTCCCTGCAATTTTTTTAGTTTTTATTAAGTTTTCACATTTTTTAATTGAATAGATGCAGAGGCGATTTTGAAATAAGGCAATTGATTCCATTGCTATTACTGAATTCAGCTACCGTTGTTTTGTGATATTTCATTTTATTCTTTGAGATATTTATTTGTTATATTATCAGCTTCTATGAGATATTTATTTTTTGCCAAAAATGTTCAATACTTGTAACAAATATTTTTCATTATTCAAATTTGCGTGCTTGTTGAAAAATGAAAATACAAAGGAAGAAGTATAACCAGGAAAACTTTAGTAGAATTTAGAAGAGCACCAAAAAAATTATTTTTAAACAGGCAGTTAACCTTTATGTCGGTAAGAATTATTGAGCCGGTTTATTCATATGGAAAAAAATTACCTATTGGTGGTTTTGAAATTGTCTGATGTAAAATTGATATTACCATTTTATTAAAAAAGATTGCAATTTTATGCATTATATTATTTTAAACAAAAGTAGTTTTCAAAATAAATATATTAGGTATAAAAGTTATTTAATTCCGAGCAATGTCCATTATATCAAATTTTTCAATGAAAGTGAATGCAGTAGCTGGCATTATACCGCAGGTAAGATATAAATATATGAGCTATATTGAAAAAACTTTGGTACATTATTTTTAATTGCATGAAACATACATTATTTTTAATCCAAACTTTCCAAAATTTGGTTATGTTTTAGGGTGAAATACGGAGTAAATTTCTATTATTTAAGTAAATGCTCCTTATTTCATTAAATGTTACTATTTTGAATTGTTGATTCATAGCTGAACAGATTTTAATTACGTTCTTTCAATTTTTCTATGATTATTTCAGCCACTTCTAAAATAGAGACATATTATACACTTTTAGAAATATAAAGTATTTGATTTGACATTTAAAGTAAATATAAATATTCATATTGGTGAATTTAAAACCATTTCTGACTTATTAAACAAGAGATAAGCGACGTTAAAAAATCCTTCGTAACAATTTCTTTCGAACTCATGAAAAATAATTTATTTCTAAGGCAAGCTTTGCGAAACTCTTGCTTTAAGTTAAGTACATGCAAATTTAGTCAGGAAAAAAATATTGCTACTACTTATTATAAACTGACTGAAAATATTCACAAATCTTCGAAGGATTATTTTTTAATGTATTACTTAAATGAACTTTTATGCAACATCTTATCAGCGTAAGTTCTGATAAAAAGTTGCGTTATTTTGCGAATATTTTCAGCTGCTCTTTCATTTTGCGATCAATCAGCTTTTCTGCATAAATTGTACTGTTGAATCATCGCTCTGGGTTCCTTAATGTTTTGTATAATAATTCGCTATAGAATTTAAGTAGAGAAGACTTTTAGCTGAATATAATTTTCGCTTTTTTTAGTTGTGTAATTTTTCTCCTGTTTAACATATTTATACTTATTGCTTACAGTGAGTGATGGATTTTGGAATCGATTAAGATTTTATGAATGTTAATAGGTGAAAAAAAAACAATTTTAAATTGAATTTCCATGCGCTTAATATTATTGTCAATCAGCTTTTGTAGTTATACAACTTTTACTGAAATTATTATTCAGCAATCAATATTGGTGCTTCAAATGACTCACTGTAGTTACATTAAAGCATGCAGTTCATCAACTTTTCACTTTAAAAAATCGTAACTTTTCCAATAACTCTTGGAAATCCATAATACAAAAAGAAGATTTGGATGCTGTTATGAGGATTAATTAATGCAGTTCTTTTCTTTTCAATTTAATTCAATTTCCTGCAAAACAAAATATAAAAGTATCCACAGAATTCATTATTTAATTTTAAGTTTGTCCCGTGGTCAATTTAAAAAATTTATTTTTCTGAATTAACTGGATAGAATTATTAATTGTTCTTTTAAAGAAATGTTTCGTTATATGTTTGAAAGTAAGCTTTTCAATTTTAACGCTTTGCAAAGCTCGTTGGGCCACGATGGCCAGGTGGTAAGGTGTCGGCTCGTGAGCCATAGAATTTTAGGTTCGAGACCTGATTCAATCGAAAAATCGTCGTGTAAAAGCGTCTGTTGCACTTTATTTCCATCAGGGCCGAACGTCCTCCCACTGGTGTGGAGAGGGGGGGGGCTAGTTCAGGTGTCGCCCTCGTCATCAAAAAAATTACATCGTCGGTCCCAAAATAACCCTAGTGTTGCCTTACAACTGGAAGTTAATTTAACTAAACCAAACCAATTATCTTAGGCTTCCAGTAACATACTTTTCTAGCTGGGAAAAATTAATTAATAGAGAAAAACCAAGAAGTATAATTTCCTTTATACTTAAATGAAGGAAAAAAGTGTAAGATCAATATTTTACACTAACAAGCACCACAAATCGGGAAAATTCAATTTATTTTTTTATACAGATTGTATTTTCAATTGATGAAAATGAAAAATTACTATTAACTATTTATACCATATCTGCTTTATGTAATTGAACCATAAATAACATCATATAAATAACTTTATCGGTGACTGTTTTTACTCATATATATGCTACGACAGAAGAAAAAATTCCGATTATTGTGATAACAGCCGATTATTATTAATATTAACAAATGTTAATAATAATCGGATAATTGATTAATTGCATAGACCTGGCATCTTTGCATTTGTTATAGCTCAGGTTTCATATACTTTAAGCCAGAAAAAGGGAATAATCTCTATTTTCAAAGATGTACCAATAACTTTTCCACAAATTCAATGGTATAAATAAAATGAAACGCATTTCATAAAAATGCATGCACATGCTCATTCAAGGCACAAAATCTGATCAAATGGAGAAATTCTGAAATAAAATAAGAAATGTGAAAGAAATCAGCAACCGAAATGTACGTCCTAATAAGATAAATATTTAAGATCACTCAAGAATGGGAAGAACGTAGTGTACTTTCGTAGTGTAGCCACGTTTTTTCATGGTTCATGCTTTGATTAAAATTTATACGAAAAGTGTGTTTTACAGCGTATGTTAATTGCCATCTTTTTTGATACATTTTGTGTCTTTGTAAACATATTAAACATTTTACATTCCGTCTTAAATTGGAGGAAGAGTTATTTTTTTTAATCTTAAAATCTATATAAATCAACGAGTGATTACAAACCAATTAATGAAGAAAACTTTTGCGGGAAAAGAAGTAAATCTTAAATAATCTTCCAAATGGCGAAAAGCGAAGTGAAATCATTTACGATTTAACTCTATGAGTACATATGTTGCAATGTTTAATGGCTATCTATTACGAACATTACTTTAAATTGCCTCAATTTAAAAGTTAAAGATAAGATGGTTACATAAAAATGACTTCTTTTAGTTGTGAGTCAAGATTACCATAAGGAGATAAATGGAAGCAAACTCACCCAAAACCTTTTTAACTATCTTTCTATACGTTTGGGGCTATCTGTGTTCATTGAAGGGAATAAATTCCAAGAAGAATTTCTTCTACAATATAAGTTCTGTTTATGACAAGTTTTAAGCACCGTGGCTGTTATGGAGCTAGTAAATTAATTAAATGCCTTAGGGAAGTAGTGTCACCAAATAAGAAGAATATTATTAAATTCTAATGCATCTGTTGTCACTTGTTGCTTCGGGGATATGAGCACTTTTGCTAAAAAAAGAAGTTCACTGAAATGAATTTAGAATTCAGTAAGGAACGGACGTAATTAAAAATAATTAATTATTTAAGCAGTCTCTTTTGATTGCTATTAAGAGGAGATTTTTTTTTTCCTTTTTTGATCAGTCTGAGGAATATATTTATTGTATGTGCTTGGTTTGCATCATTTATAAAAATAAGTAAAAGCCGTTTTGTTTTATTTCTTCAATGAAAATTATTTTCAGGGGATATATGTCATCTAATCGCAAATGAGCGATAGCGATGTTAGTTCAGTAAATTATATTTGCACGGATGAAAATATATTCGTGGTGTGTGCTAGTTTGGAATTATTTATAATACTTAAACAAAGTTTTTTTTCTCACTTAATCTGTTTAGAACGTTTTATGCAAATGTAATGTCATTTAATCGTAGATGTCCAATTTTGGAAAACATTTTTGTTGCATAATAAATTGGTATGATGTTACATGTAGGCAGCAAAACATAAAACTGTTATTACTTAGTTGTCTATATTACATCTTATTTCTCCAATTTGTCTATTAAATATATTTTATGGAAATATATATCATCAATAAAATCAGATATGAAGTATTTGAGGAACATATTCCATGAATAAAAATTGCATTTTTTGTGAAAGTAAGAATTTTCAGACTAAAGGAAAATCGTAATATAATGTTGCATATAATTCAGTAAAATTTTTTGTTTCCACAGTTGTTTTGTCAAAAACGTTTCATAAGAATATGTGTCCCATATAACCCCAGATGTAGTGCATCTGAACGAGCATCTCTGCTAATAATAAAGATGATAAATATGTGTGTGTGTTGGCACTCTTCAATCCAACTCGTTTGACGTGTAGCTACCACATTTGGCACACATATGCCTTGGAAGGAGGAAATGAGCATCTCAAAATGATTTTCCTTTTTAAATTTTAATGAAAATGTTAATTAATTAAAATTTAAGATGAAGTTTGGCTGTTTATTTCAATAACTTTTGGAAATATTATTGTACAAAAATGAGTTTATACCCTTTTATACCGTTTTAAAATTTAAAAAAAAACTTTTTAATGATACCAGTCGATTAAGTAGTCGTGCAATTTTTTTCTGAATTTGGCATTAAAATTTTTTGAACAATTTTCAATAATTCATTGCTTCCTTGAAATTCAAACTGTTTTCCTTGTTTCATGAAATATTTAATCTCCTGGTTTTCGTACATTGTTGTAAACTGAGGAAGAAGGTTGCTGCTTAATATCTCTGTAATTTACAAAACGAATAAAAAAGCGAAGTTATAATACCGTAAAATTTAGAAGAAAAATAAGCAGGATATTTTCTTTTTTATTAGTGCTACGATGTTATGAGTTAACTCTATTATAAAAGCTCATGTACACAATAAACAGAACTTAAACAAGACAATTAAAATAACATAGCTTTAATGTCTGTAAGTTCAGCGAAATCATTGGCATGAAGTTGTAACTAAACGATTTATCAAAAATTAAATGCAAACCTATATTCTTGACGAGTTAGCTGGTCACCAGAGGGGATTGTTATTCACTAAAAAGAAACATTTAGTGCAAAGATAAGAATTTTCAATAAAAATAGGAAATTAAATTTTAACGCCTTTATTTCCCTTATATTTTATTATTTTTCTCAGCTGATATCTTAAACATGGCTGAAGGAAATATACATCCCCTATCAAGTATATGAGGGTATATTTATCGAATATATTTAATGGATGAAAAGCTTTTTATGTTAAGAATAGAAAATTGCAGCAAGATGTAAAAATGCTATTATTTGGTTGCTTGAATTTCAACAATTTTTTTTTTTACTTTCTCAACTAATTCATTAAACATGTTCAGTATGAATATTTTTTTACATTTAAAAGCATATATAGTTCATTTGATGAACATATTCGATAAATAAAACGACATTCGTAATGAAGATAGGGAATCGCAATAAAAAGTAAAAATAATATCATTTAGTTGTTCGTAATTTAATTTTACTGCGTATTAAAGGCGATTGATAAGTGTTTATATTGATTATAAAAGCATATTTGATGTATTCTATAAGTAAAAGGTAATGATTTAGTATAAAAAAAGAAATTAGAGCAAAATAAAAAATGATATTCCAGAATAAATTATATTTCATTTCCATATTTTTTCTTTTAATCTAGTAAGAGCATTTGATGAGAATAAATATTATTTGTAAGCTCAGAAATCGTTTGATGAATATTCTCATCTTGAATAAAAAATAGCATCAAAAAGAAATTGCAAGAAAAATTAAAAAAATATGTATTTTTACTAAATACTGTGTAAGACAAACATTGTTTATCTGCTATACAAAATTTTGAAAGAGCTTCAAAACATCAAGCATTTTTTGAAGTCTGTGCTGATCACTCTCTGTCACAGACTTCCAACACATTCTAGAATTTTTCTCCAGATTGAAAATTTGTAATTTTTATGCATATTCTGTGATTGAAACCGAAGGGACAGTTTAGCTTTCTTTATAAACATACATTTTTAATGGATATTAATTTTCGAAATATGGAGCATTGATCTATTTTACAAGTTTGCCAACTTTTAAAAATATTTTTTTATTTAAACTTACTTGCCCGTTAGGACCGACAAGTTTAAGGCATATTTGTTCATCGCAATGCTTTAATACGATTATAATTATAAAGAAATGAAAATATTACGTATAATTTTATTTTCTTAACTTGCATTTTAAAGACAAACTTCATTATTTCAAAGTAATTTTTTGAAGTATTCATCACGATCAATAATTGTTTCAAAAATGCGAAGAAAAAGGTCATTAAATTAAATAAAATGTACCTGAGATAGAGAATATTGAGAAGAAAATTATAAACAGCATTTATATATTAGAAAAAATATAACTGATACAGAAAGTAAATTATTTCTTTCGTGATTTATAAAGCACAAAATATTTTTCTATCGTTATTGAATTATGGATTAGCATTCAATCACGATAGAATAAATGTTTTGTGTTTTTATAAACTATTGTTTCAAATTCTGCTTATTAAAGATTCATTTTCTCTAAAAACAAAATCAATAAAATCTCAATATTTTATTTCTTTACATTTCTTTCTAAAAATCAGAATGTGTGTTTTCTTTTAAAACATTTCTGTTGTCATGAATTTTTAGATTATTTTAATCTGCAAACATCAATTGATGAAAAAAATGCATTTACTTTAAGATTCCTTTATGTCCTCTAAACCGCTTAGTTGTATATGTCCAAGTAATCTCTTTTTCTCTTTGCCATTTACCAAATATAATTCGGGGTCGTAATATTATCTCTGGAAATCTCATCCTTTCTTGAAATCCCAGAGGTTTTCCCTTTAAGGATAGTTTTGATTTTAAAAAGTAAAGATCTTTTTGTACTCAGAAATTTCAGGAAACAAAGAGAGGTTGTTGAAATGGTTTTAGAAGCAGGTTTTACGCAAAAGTCTGTTATGTTGCTTTTAGCCTTTATTGCGATTATACTTCTGTTTCGTAAAATTCTTTGCTCTTTGAGAATAAGCTACCAAGCGATTAGAAAGCATTAAAGAGCAAGAATTTCTTTCACGTACATTTCTTTAACTCTCTAAAATGTTCCTAATGATAAATTAAAATTTAAAGTTTCACATTATAAAGCCATTATCGCAATTTTGTTGTGAAATAAATATTTACAAACAATAAATATTGCTAAACAGGCATAGTTAATCTGTAAAAAAGATGCATGAATATATTTTACGACAAATAGCATTCAATTCTTATCTCTTCGTTTGAAAATTTATATGATTTTCATAGTTTTTTCAGCTTTTGTATAATTCAATGAAAGGCTTAATATAATAAGTATTTTAGCTATTCCAAAATTGATATTTACTTCACTTATTCCTTAACTCATTGCAATACTTGGTCTTGGTCTACCCTACAATGACCCGCCTATCCGAAAAGCTGTAAGACCTTGAAGGTCACCACGGGGTTAACTTATTAAAAGGCTCACAGTCATCACCAG
This sequence comes from Argiope aurantia, assembly GCA_026543865.1. Lineage (NCBI taxonomy): Eukaryota > Metazoa > Arthropoda > Arachnida > Araneae > Araneidae > Argiope > Argiope aurantia. Next base: position 1,419,851 of record JAPMOR010112654.1, on the reverse strand, counting down.
AATAGGGTGGTAAATAAGGGTATACATTATAGTTCATTTGACTCAAATAAAATATTTAAATGAAATAGTTAGCAAATCCATTCTGGGTTCAGGAGATTAAGTTGAAAAAAGAAGTAACACGCATAAGCATAAAAAGGATATCACAATGTCCAAAGGATATAGTAGAATAGTAGACATAGACATATAGCAATATCAAATAATGTACCAATATCTAAAATACTATATTTATGCCATTATGTAAAGTGAAAAATAGGTAAATGGCATAAATAAAGGGAAAATACAAAGCAGATTTAGAATGATAACACATAAAAAAATATTACAAGAAGGTAAGCCAAGCAGAAATGTACAGTTTTTAATAGCATAAAAAACAAACAACTCGAAGCTGTGCCAGAATAATGACATCAATAAAGAATCAATAAAAACACAAGACTGCATTGCAAATGCTGTACTAAAAAAAATTCTTTCTCGTATACATATTGAAACTGTCAAAAATTTCAAGCTGGATATTTGATCCAATCTTTTCGTTCCAGATCTCTTAAAACATATTTTTGCCATTAAATATGTCTATCTGTCTGAGATTTAGTATATGGATTTAGTAATTTAGTATCTATCAAATGTTGAATAACAGAGGAAGGCACAAATGGAATAGATAATTACAAAATGTACAAAACTAGATCATTAAAATTTGGCTCACAAGTTCAGGATTTAAAACATCCATTTTTTATCAAATTTTGAACGAGTTTGAAAATTTATATGATTGTCATTATTTTTTCATATAAACACTTTAAAGGCTTAATATAACAAGATTTTTAGCATTTTGAAAGCATCAGAGCCTTTAAAACTCCCGTCATGGATTGTACTTTCGCATGAATGCAAGCGAAATAATCAATGAAATTCATTATATGATAGTCCCGTATCAAATTTTGATTTCAGTCGGTTGGAAAAAAGGGTTCAAAATACATATTTACGTGAGAGATTAATAAAAATGAGAGAAAAACCTCTATTTTGTAACTATTATTAACAATGCTATGCAGGACATTTGAAGCCTTACTCAAAATCCACGGTTTTATACTTATTGGAGAGAAGGCGAGAATGTAATCACCTCGGTAGACCGGCATTTGCCTTATTATACCTTTTTATTTGCCATGATTGTATATTTCTCACGAGAGAAAACAAGAACAGGTATCATCATGTTTAGTCGAAATTGACTTGAAATCTCATAGTATAATAGTCATACTCAACTTTAAAATGGGAAAAACATTTTCCATTCTCATCATTCGGATTCCTGTTTTAAAAATATGTGATATTTTTCCAATCCGAACTCGACGCATTAAGATAATTTGTAATCAATTGCTAGTCATTAAAATAAGAGAATGTGGATTAAAATATCTCGTCTAGGGTTTAGTGGAAAGCCTTAAGAGACAGCATTTTAATCTGATTTTGAATTTTGCTATTACTGTTGCTGATAGGGATAAATTCTTCAAGGTATTATATTAAACTTTGAATAGGAGTACGTCTGTGTATATTAATGAGGAATCAAATTGATTACAAAATTAAAATTTAAATGAATTTAATTTTTTTTAACTCAAACAACCTTTTTTAGGTTTTTTCATTTTATTAAGGGAATAAATATTCTTGTATTTGTTTAAATAACCCATGTCACATTTTGCGTTTTCCTTTTGATTAATATAACATTTTGTAAGCATTAATATAATAAAATGATTCATTATTTTTATTTAATTTGTTGTTAAGAGATATAGTACATAACAATAGAACCTAACGTAAAACGCATTGTAAACACTATTGGATTACAAAATAACATTCTCTGTTACCACAAAAAATATATCTATTAATACTTACCAATATTTTTAAATTTATTGAAACGCTACCCTTTAAATATCTCGCAATAACAAAAAATGGACTTTCCCCATTTTCGAAATAAGCGGCTCAATTAATATATGAACCAGCTTGTGGTGTTAAAGCTGATGCATGTTATTGTTACACACATTTTACATTGTTTGGGGGCAGTTTGTTCGAGCAGTTACTTTTACCTTTATCTTTGCTTATAATAATGATGAATGGGCGTTTCAGTTTGCATTTGTGTGTGTGTCTAAAGGCCAGGTGGCTTGACCAAACTTGGCACATGCATACTTTGGTAGTATACCTAGGAGAGAGTCTTTGAAATTTTAATTAATTAAAAATAAGTGAAAGTTTGAAGATTTTTTAATAACTTCCGAAAATATTACAGAATAAAGGTGATTTTTACATCTTCTTAAATTTTAAAAAATTATCTTTCCAATGATTCTAATGTTTTGATATCTATAAAAAAATTTATTTTTAATGAATTATAAAAATAAATTAACCATATTTTCTAAGAATTTATTTTGTACAAACTCAAAATAAATTCTAACCTGCACGAGCACGTTACGTGTGCGTGGAAAAAATTGTCTTTTATTAACATGCCATCAGTGCTGACAAAAGTTCAAATTCAAAGGTTAAATTCTCATTGCCTCAAAGAATGTGATATAAAGCACGTTCTTGTATGATTACTAAATGTGATATTTTCTAAAAAATCAATGCTGATCTTTTCAAATATCTCTATTATTAATGAAATAATTCCGTCTTATTTAAGGCGCACATAATTGAATGTTCACTCGAAGCAGGTTCCAATATCTCATTTGGAAACTTTAGTAATAGACATGTGCATCTCATAAAAATAATCTAAATTAAACAATTCATTATTTTTTATGTAATTTAAAGCAATAAATAACTTTATAAATTACGAATTTTAAATTTGTTTTAGAGATCTTCTGTTTTGTAAGCCATATTTAATCAAATTTTCTTGAGACATTAATATTTCAGACAAAAAGAATTCTATTCTTTTGTGACTAAATCTAATTCAGTTATGATCATTTGAATATATCTATTCTATAAAAATGCCGATTTTTTTTTCACCTTTTCATCCACCGTCTTGCATGTCAATCAACGTTCGGAGTTTCCCCAAGGCTAATTGGCCTAAAATAATGAAATTTTTTTATTGTTTTAAAATAATGATATTCAGGACCTTATAATTTGGTCAGGTTTGATTGCAGAAGATTGAAAGGTTAGATTTTCTAGATTATTTTACTGAATATGATTCAAGAGATCGAAGAATTATATATAATTTAGGTTTCATAATTGTTTTCAGAAGTACATTTATTGACTGAAATTTAATAAAATATTACCTCATTTAAACCCTTTAGCGGGTAAAAATAAAAAATTAATTTTATGATGAACCAGTGAAATTTTTATTGAATAATTCTTTCAAATATTGCATACCTTATAAAAATTATTATACAATACACATAAGACTTCAATGCCAAAGGGTTCGATTTTCTGTATTCATATTTTTTTAAAAATTAGCTTGGTTTCAGCAAAAAGGTTTTGTATTTATTGAAGTTAAATCACTTACATTTCAGTTTAAAATTCAAATTTTTCGACATATGACAGGAGATTAGAGAGATACATAATACAATGAATGGAATATGTAAGGTTTCTGTAATAGTATGAGTTATATGATTATCGAAATTTGAAAGTTAAAAATATTTTTCTTCAATTGCTGTGAAAAGATATAAATATTTAATTGAAAATTTTAGTGAGAAATACTCCTTATTTACTGATATTATGAAAATATAATTAGATATTATATAGAGACTAGGCAAATATTCGAAAAATTAACATGTATGCTCATGAAATTTTCAAAAGAAATTGCTGTAATTTAAACTAAGTAATAAATTAATTCTAACAGTATTTAATGTATGAAGAAAATTGAGTTAATAAAATTGATATATAGTATTTTTGCACATTTGTTGTGTATACATTGTTTTGAATACCATGTTAATTTGTTGTTATATAATATTAATTATAATAAGGTTAACAAATATTTGGAGAACTAACACTCCTCCGTAGCATAAGTAAATGCTCGCGAGATTTCCACAAGAAATAGGTGGAATTAATATTAATAAAAAATTATCTCTACAGTAATTAATGTATGAAGAAAAATGAACTATTAAATTCATCTAACTTATCATTATGCATTTTCGATATATATATTTTATAGCGAATGCATAAATTTTCGTTTATTTCTTCGTGTAATATGAATATATTAAATAAAGAATTTTATTCAGAAGAAAATGTTATAAAATAAACGAAAATCAAGGTTTTGAGGTTGAAAATTGAATTTACATTGAAATAAAATAAAAGAAAATACTTACATTAATATAAAATAACGGAAAGTATTTAAAATGAATAATAGTTTCACAGAATCGTCAGTATTTACATTTCAAGACATTAGATTCAATCAATATGGGCAATTCTTTTACAAGTAATAATTGAAGTTTTTTCCATTAAGTTAACAAGTAGCTTCCTCAAGATTATTCTGAGAGTTGAATAATAAATCCTTGCTCTTTGGACATCGCAATCATTAATGACAGCCGTGAATAATAATTCTGAGCAATTTAATGATGATGTGCACTTCTTCAATCTCACTTCCATTGCTTAGAAATATCGCCTTTATCTGCGTACATTTTAATTTCTGACACGAAACCAGTTATTGCATGGATATACACCAGCAAGGATATGCAATTTGATGCATATTCATATAAATTAAGTACTTTTTACACCAGTGAAACATTTTCACATCTAATGCACAGATTCTGTAAAATGTGGACTAAAAGATATGCTTAACTTCGGAAGAAATAAAGATTATATGAAAAAGTTCAACTAATTTTTTTATAATATATAAAAATGTATATGCAATTTTTTCCAATACAAAATTTTTTTAGATAAATAGGAATTAAAGAAAAGGAAACAAAAATTTTAAAAACTAAACACAAGCCAAACGATAACGGAGTTACAATCGAGTGGAACTGAAAATGAGTGATTTGAATAATTGTAATCTATCGATTTATCTGAAGAAGAGCATAAAATATTTCATTTAGGGTTTCGAAATTCCCAGTTCTCAAATGGATCGCATTACTCGAAAGTGTAGAGACACAAAATATTCGAAAGATGGAGTTTCAACAAAATAACTGAAGGAAGGAAAACTTGAATGTTTGAATGAATCATTTGCGCTACAAACATTTTGAACCCAATGGCAATAGAAATGAACGACTTGATGAATTATAATTGATTTATTTAGCTGTTGAAGAGTAGAAAATATTTTAATTAAGGGCTACAAAATTTAGTTCCCGAAGGGATGGAATTTTTCAAAATTAGGAGACGCATGACTTTCAAAAGGCAGAGTTTCAAAGAAATGAAGCTTGAATATTTGTTTTTCCCACGAGTCTATTGGAATATAAACATAATGAAAAGACCAGTTTATCCCTTTCAATTTGTTGCTTTCAACTGTTAAACTAGCTGCATCGTTCTTTTTATCCATCGACATTCAACTTATTCTTTTCATATTTGTGAAGATAAAAACTAAGAATTGATTTTGCTACTGCTTAAAGTGCTAGAGTGTTAAAATCTTGTACGTATGTGTGTTCTTGATACCATTCATATTTTTAATATTTTTAGAAACCTAATTATCGGGCAATAGAATTATTTAATTAAATTTAGAATCGGTAATATTGATATGAGAAAAAATAATTTAAGATTCCATATTCTTTATAATAATGAATTAGAAATTATACAAAGAGAAATCAGAAGTTAAAAGAGAACTTATTAAAAGTAGAAAATGATTAAAATTATCTCCACTTTTAGCATACTAATAAGAGTGTGTTTTAAAAACTGATTTTGTTATATTTATTTCTTGTCCATAATGTACTAATAATTTCTTATGAATGATTTATCCAGTAAGAAGCTTCTACGCGCATAAATTGTAGCTATTTTTTCGTGATACAACTATATCCAACTTTTCTATTACATACTCTATGAGCTAAATGTCTCCGTGTAATATCGCACAAATTTCTTACATACTTTACAACTTAATTTGGAACTGCTGTTAGATTAAACAACGCCTTAAGCATTGCGTTTCCTTTAAACAGAGCCTAAAAACTTAATCTCTATATGTAGCTCAAGTCTCTAAACATCATATATAGGTTACGTTTTATTATACCTTGCCTATTCTGAAAATTTTTCAGAATTGTTTGGAACCACCTGTATACATAGATTAACAATGACATTTTATGCTAAACTTCCGTTGTTTAACATTTCTCCTAAAAGCACTGATGTTTGTCATTATTAAACTGCTACATTTTCATCAATGATGAAGAATATTTAGATTTGTCATCTAAGTATATAACTCATAAAATCATTTGCAAAGTAAAATAGAACGAAGAGGAAAAGAAGAAATCTTTCTAAATTTATTTTATTTCTCGGTAGCCATTTAATGTTTTAGATCATATTCTTTACGAAGCTTTTATCATTTCAAAAGCGTTCAAAGAAATAAAAAGCGAAATTTAAATAAAGGGAAAAAATGGAGCCTGTCTCGAAATTATATCTTGAAATTTCATATAAAAGAAAGAGTAACGTATAATGATAGTCTTTTATTCTCTGTAACAACCTTTCTCTTTTAGTTGCAGCAATTCTAAATCTACAAAGAAAAGGTAGGGGGGACACTTTCAGTTTTTAATAGCTAAGGAGGAAATTTAAATATCTTTTAGAAATGATATTTGAATTTGTTTCCTTATATTTTTATTTGAGTATAAAATAAGTGAGATCTGTTATTTTTTTTATTATTGGTAATTCAGAAAAATAGTCGTTTATAATCAAAGCAATAGGAATATTTTTTGGGATTTTTAATAATCTATTTTCACATTGCAATGTAATTTATCAATGAACGAGAGTTCAGTTTGTCGTTAGAATTGATAGAATGATTAGTAAAAAAATTACAAGCAACGAAATAATTCTTTTGAAATTGTTTCAATTTAAAATCAGATATTTGTTCAAATTTAGTACAATAATTATTTGTACTCTTCTTATTGAGCAAGAATTTTCATTTTTTTTAAACATTGAGGTTTAAAGTCAAAGCATTTGAAATATGTTTTCGTGTTTTGTAATGAAGTATTTTCTTTTATATAATAATAAACCAATAACCGCAGTTGACTTTGTCATCAGAAAATTTTTTTTGATAAAAACTGAAAGATGCTAATTATTCTTTCAAGATTTTATAATCTCTATCAATTCGAAGTATTCGTTATAATTTGATCAATTATTGTTTTTATTCCTTTAACTGAGCATTATTTTTTTAATAACTGAGATAATTGAACAAATAAATTGTTTCGTATGAATTCGTTCAAAAATTGCAATAAATAAATAAATAAAAATAAAAATATGGTATAATAAAATTCCCTTGTAGGCAATCTATAGACTTAAAACTGCATTTTTCTCTTTAAAATGTTTATGAAATGAATGCATAATTTTCATGTATAAATGAAAATAATATAAGACATATATATCTTCATATTAACATTCAATTATGAATTTATTTTATTAAAACCACCAAATTTATTCAAACAAGGTTCCGTAAAAAGCACTTTTTGAAGCGCACAAAAATTGTAATATTAATTTTAAAGTTAATATATTTTATGTTAAGTAGCCTGTTTATTATTTAAGTAGTTTCTGAGTCTTTTACGTATAAATAAAACAATGGTTTCATTTTTCGACAAATTCGCTTCTGATATTTCCTAATCAGAATGTATATTTCAATGAATAATAATTAGATAATACATTCCATGCAAGGAAAAAAAAAACCTCTACTATGTAGAGGTTTTAAGTCTTTTAATAAGTATCTTTCTTTAAAACTTCTGATGAATATAAATTAAGTTTTTTTTAAATTTTCAAATCAATTCTATACTACTTCGTCACATTCCAAGCACCTGCATGTATATAAAACGCTAACATGTGTGACACGGAAAGCATTCTTTTACCCACTGTAAATAGCATGTAAGCAAATCGATATTCGAACTTTTCAGATTGCTTCGTTGAACATTTTTACACCTGATTCAACACGCTAATTAATGGGACTTCAAAATATTAGAAAGGCTCTAGAGAGGGCTTGCCGGGTCCCCAGAAGCTGCATTGTAACAAAGGAAACATGATGCCAAAGAAATAAAATAAAAAAATAGTAGTCGAACAGAAGTTTTAATAGCACCCATTTCATTTTTGTATAATGTTTCTTTATTTTTACTATTTTTTTAATTTAATTTAAAATACAGTCAGTTACAATGTTTTCAATCTACGGAGGAAATTCAAACTCATTCATCAAACATTCCGTTACGACTTTTCGTCAATTTAGAATGAAGTAAATAAAAATTATTTTCATTAGATATTAACTCCGAAATATAGTTTCATCTCCTCTTTTATTTAGTAGTAAATAAAATATTTAATTTCCATCCTTAAGAATTTTTAGCAGATGAATTCAATTAAATACATATTTTTAGCTGTATGAAACGAGAAGTCGAAATGAAGAGGAAAAAAAACCAACTGGCTGAACAATCTGGTCACCGAAGGTTGCTTGTAGATTTATATTTGCATTAAATGCATCCTTGTCTTTTGTGAAATAATTTTGAATATTTCTATAGTTAATTATAATCATAGCTTGCCACAAACTTTTCATCTTACAAAAGTTTTGATAAATAAATTAACAAAAAAATTATTTTGTTATTTATTTTTTATTCCTATATTCTCCGCATTCCCTTATACTGATTTATTTAATTGCAGCCTACAGTTGCAGAATAAAATAATAGTGAAACGCCGAGATACATTAATAACGATGCAACGGAGATAATTTCACTTCCATTTGAAGAAATCTTAAAAGATATCTGCTTTAACATTTTAATAAAAATAATTCATATTTTCTCATTGCTGAAGTATAACTCCCGTAAATTCTTCACATTTTTCTTTGGAATCTAATGAAGGTAGAAAACATTTCCTTATTTCTCATGATTTTTCATATGCAAAACGGAAACATTTTTTCATTATAAGTTTTAAAAAGAAAATAATAACTTTTAGATTAAAGTCATTTTTAAATGTATAATAAATTACACAAAAAGTATTAAAAAAAAGAACTTGGTTCAAATGTTTTCAAATTAATTTTTTATGTCTACCGTTATTAGTTTCTTAGAGTATTTATTAAATTCCTTTTTAAATATTGGCATGGTTTCCTTTTTAATTTGGTAATTATTTTATTTGGTTTCATTGAAAACAAATAACAACTCTAAAGCAAAAAATAAGGCCCTATTTAATTTACTTTTCATCTCAAAATCTTTCTTCTTCTTCTTTTTTTAAATATTAAATTTTTAAAAATGATTATATAATAAATATTCATAACTGATAGAAGAATGGAAGTAATGGGTCAAACATTAAATCATAAAAAAAGAGTAACACTTAAGGACAAGACGTCGTTTTTCCTTATTCAAAGTGTGCTGTAATTCCCAAAATTATATTGGCTTTCTACATGTGCTGCCTATTATGCAGGCCTGATAATGATAATGATTTATGTTTAATAATTCCATTAAATATTAAAAAACCCATTTATGCATCGATATAGAACTTCATTCGATAATAATGGTTATGAAGTTTGAAAAGAAAGAAGCTGTAGTTTGAAGAGCTTGTAGATATAAGATAGAAGTTCTTCAAGGTAAGATAGAATCGTGTGATATAAATACATGTTAAGGTAAATATGATTATTCCGGTGTTTCTGCATAATAACCGGCGATAATTAATAATCACATGAAATGATATTTCCCGTAATACTCACACACATATATATAATAGCCTATCAAATTATTACAATTGCAGTTAACGCCATACATCTGCATATCACTCAGGAGTTTTGATAACTAGTAATAAAAGTAGCCCGAGATAATAAGACAAAAACCGAATTGCGTCGATATTAATAAATAAATCTGCGTAGTATACCCACAAATTCTTATGTAGCAAATCCTAAGATCGTTTTTTTAAATATTTCCGTTGCTCTCAGAATGATATTTTTCGAGTTTTATTTTTTTGCACAGAAAGTCAATATTGTTAGAATGTTCTTCTTTCTCGAAGAAAAATTACATATCTTAGCTTTGTTAGCGGAATAGAAAAAATATTTCGTACAAGTTTTACTTAATAATGATCAGAAATTATATTTGCATTTCAACTGAAAATTCAATAGGAATTACTAAATTTCGTATTTCTCCCCAAAGTTGTTTGAGTTGATATATGTCTGTGTTTGTGATAAAAAAAAACAAACTCTTAATTAGATGAAAAATGACACGTCGTGAACCATCATAGCTCAATGGTTAGAACGCTGGTCTCGTAAACCAGGGGTCGTGAGTTCAAACCTCACTGCAGATTGTATTTCGTTCTCTTTTCTTTTTTTGAATGTTGAAAAGAAATGTTTCGTTTGTTCGTGTTAAGGCAAAAACGAAAAACTGAATGTTTTAGGAATTCTATTTTAAAATCAGGGGCCAGGAGTTCAGTCTTCGCTTCTAAGTCGAACGTTCTGTATCGATTGCTTTTCGTCTATCTGAATAACAATATAATAGAAATATTCTGTGCCAAAGTAGCAAGACGCGTCATCATAGCTCAATGATTAGTGTAGTTGTTTCGAACACCAGGGGTCGTGCGCCCAATTTTCTCTATTGGATATGCATTCTGTTTCGTTCTTTTTTAATGTTGAAAAGAAACTTTGACTCGTTTTCTGTCATGACAAGGAAGAAAAAGTGAAATTTATAGAGTTCTTTATTTTAAACCAAGCTCCAATATTTCAGTCCTTGCTATTATGTTGAACCTTCTGTTAAGTTTACTTTTCATCTTTCTGAATAATGATACAACAGAGACATTTACTTTTTTCTGCATATTCTTTACCCCTATGAGAACATTGATCTCGCAAACCAGGAGTCATGAGATCAATTATTACTAGTGGCCATGTTTTACCTTTTGTTGTTTTTTAATCTTTAATATTGAAAAGAAATGTTCACTGTCTTCCTCTTATGACAAGGAAAAAAAAGTGAACGTTTATGATATTCGTCTGATTTTATTTTGGCGACGGTTCGCATTTTTTCCGATTTATTGACGTGACCGAAAATATATACAAATAGCAAAATAAAAACAGTACTATACTTCTGCGATCAAAACTGACCAAATTACAAAGATTTGAATTTCATTATTGCAGGCCAATCAACGATTTTCTCTAGGAAGCGCGGTGAGATGATAAATTTTCTCGATGTGCCCTTTGAAGTTGTCTAAAATAAGGATATTCAAAACTGCATATTTCATTTTAATCTCATATGCATAATCTTTTTTTTTATTGAAAAAGTAATTTGTGACAATAATATTTTACTAAATATTACTTGGATCAAGAGACTGTTTAAAAACCTATCAACGTTAATTAATTGACTGAAACAACATAAAATATAATCCTGTACCACATTTAGAGCATTTTTCCAACAGCAAATATATGCCTACTCTCTAACGGCTTAGATATCCGCAACTAGGCTGCAGTTAAAATAGACCTATTTTATAGTATTGCATAGAATATGAAAATAATGAGTCTAGATTGTAAGAAAACAAAAAACATAGTAGTATTTTCTCAGAGAGTAAACAAATAAAATTATTCACTGAAAAACTGTGCATGATAATTCTTGCAGCATTTTAACAGAATTTGAAAATGATAAATATGAGCATGCTATAAAAATAATGTCAAAGAAGACTAACTAATCAGTGTAGTCTTAGAATTCTTCCTTCTTGGTTTATTAATACCGTATTAATATGACAAGAAACTTCCATTATTTATAATCCTGGTTAATGGGGCAATAATCCGGTAAAATGCCGAAACCCATTCCGAAGTAAACCTTGTCTTGGCGCTTATCTTAGGAATAAGTCCTTTTACCGAATGCTATCTTCCCATCTATGATTGATTTACCTGATCTCTTAGCATTCTCATGAAAACCCATTAATACTGGTCTCTTTCCTGTAATCATTCTATTAGGCTTAGATGGAAGTATAATCAAAGAAAAAGAAATAGTCATTACAGGACCCCATCCTTTGTTTTATTAGCTAAAGAATTCTTGATGCGGATTTATTTTTCTCTGAATTAGCTCTCGAAGTGTCAGAGTTAGTACTGCCAATAACTTCAGGTATCCAAAAAGAAAGGAATGAGTGTTTTCATTTATATCAAATATGGTAATACAGTTTTTCTCCGAAAAAAAAGGGGAAACGCTTTATGCTTTTCTGGGCATTGCTGATAAACTAAGCTGATTTTTTGGCCAGGAAATAAAAAAAATATAGAGATATTTTACTTTTATCTATAGATTATCACGAGGGTACAAGGAGGGATTCTTTTTAATGATCATTAAATATAGACGGAAAGATTTATTTAACCCTATACTTCCCGATTTTTTTTTATTTTTCTATTTCAATAAAATGAATTTTTATAAATAAATGTAAAAAATATAGAAGAAATTAAAAGAAAAATTTTTAATTAAAATTATGTTACTTGAAAATCCAGCATAATGAGCAGCTGTAAATATTTTAATCTGTTAATTAGATACGATATCTGAAGATAGGTCCAAATACTTCTCAGGGAACGTGGTAGCCTGGTTGTAAGGTCTCAGCTTCAGAGTCGGATTGTTTCGGGTTCCACCGTGTCAGGATTTGTTGCACGTTAGATCCATTAGGGCCAAATGACTTCCCGCCGCTGTGGTACAGCTCAGGTGTCGTCCTCGTCATCTAACAGTGGTTTCAAATTACGAGGGTCGTCCTAAAATAGCTCTAGTGTTGCTTTAAAATGGGAAGTTAATATAACCAAACTGAACTGAACCAAACGCTTCTGAAACGAAGTGAAATGTTATTTGTATGCATTCTTATCATAATGTAACGTAGTGTCTGCAGCAAAAAACAAACTATTTTCATCCTGTATATTTCTCTGGGGACGCACTTGGAGAGTTAATTATTAAAACATGAATTAAAAGATGAAATGCTTATTCTAGAGTTTTTAAATAAAGAGCTACCCGTTCGAGGAAAAGACAGACGACGAATATCCAATAACCGAAAAGAAATATTTAATCTTTCTTAAAAATTACAAGCAAAATACATTTAATAGAAACAGGATTCAGGAAAAAATGATCTGATTAAAAAATAAAAGCCATAGATAAAAAATAACTGAAGATTAAATCAAAATTTAAGCTAATTAATCTAAAATCAAATATAATTTTAATAATAAGCATTAATGAAGCGTTGGAGATTAAATTTAATGAACTACGTTAAAATTGGAAGTAAGTAGTTAATTAATGAGCTCATTTTGATGCATTTAAAATCTCGGAATTTTATGAAGAGTTATTTAAGCCTCAACTATCACTCTTCTGCTGTGACATAATATATCTCCCACTTTAATTAAACGAATATTGCATTTTGCCCTCCTCCTCTGTAATTAAAATCACTCCAGATAAAGTGTTATTGAATAACATTCAACTTAACCCCACAATGTGTATATTAATGAATACTTAAATTAACAAAAGGCCATTGATATGACACTGTATCAGCTATTCCCCATCAACCTTAACTCAGAGAATAGCACTCCAACATGAACTTCATTATTCTTTGCAAGTGAATTACTCCAGATTTAAACTAAAAAGTATCTTCTCGAAGAAACAAATTGAAAGGAAGATCTCCGAAAATTTTTCCTTAATCCATGCTTCAAGAAGTTTTTGTATTCAATTACTCATGCCCACACTATCCGAAAGCCTGTTTGTGGAATGTAATAAAGATACTCACTTAATTCTTAGAAGAGTGCCCTTTAACACCTGCTTACGGCCAAACTACACGTGACGAAGATTTCTCGCATGCAAATTTATGCACCTTGCGTTTGAAAGCTGCTTGAAGTGAAGAATGCTGAAGAGGTACAGCAATATGAGCTTATAATTAAATTAGAGCAGGCGATAATTTTCTCTGTTAGGTAGAATTAAAGCGTACTGATTTAATAGTGGAATTACCGGCATTTTCTATGTTGTGGCCTGTAGTTTCTTAGTTTCTGACTTTGTTAATAGATTAGGAAATGCGAGATTCCATTACATAGTGGAAAATTCTGAAGTTTAATTTTGTGTACTGAGGCTATTATGAATTGCTTTCATTGTAGGGAGAGTCATTATAAAGTAAATGAAACATAGTATGTGAAAACAAATAAAATATAAACAGAAAGGTTCAAATTAAACTTCAGGATTGTAAAGGGCTTACTAGTAGTCCAACTGATACGAAACAATAATATTTTAAATAAAGTGCCATAATCATAAATTAAATGAGAAAGAACAATATAAAAATTTAAAAATAAAAATAAATATAATTAAAAAATAAGAGACCAATGGTTTTGCTGGTAAATCTGATCTTTTAAGAAATCCCTTCAACTAGAAATCACAAAGAGTGAGACCAGGCTTGCACAGAGTCTAAGTAGACATCAATGACGGGTATGAAATTATGTCTTATGACATATTTGATGTAAAACTAAAGCATTTTCCAAGTCCTATCAGTTATATGCGTTAAAATTTATCAATAACAGAATATCACAACAGTAAGATTGGTGTTGCATAAAGTTAATTTTTTTAGAATAAAAAATGAAATATTATTAATGCAAAGGACGTGTGATCACCTTAAAGAAAAAAAAAACAGTTGATATTTTATGGAAGTATTATTTTTCTAAAACACCTTCCGAAAGAACCTGACTTACATTTATTTTTAACGAAAAAAAATATCCAGACTTATAATAGCTAAAAGATTCTGATGAACAATTTTTTATTACCAAATTTCTATTTAAAAAACATCCTACTCAGACCCAAAATAAAACCTATCGTAACTCCCTGTCCTGCACCTAAGTTCTACAAATTGTCTGCTCTGTGTATTCGAGTTGAAATCGTAGATTGTAATTGTATTTAATCGTTCACTTTTGAAGATTTTAATGCTTCGATGAGTTACCATTCATTGCAAAAGTACAATTTATTTATTTAGAAATTTAAAGGAACTAATTTTTTTTTCATTCTAATTCAACGTTCGTTTGTTCAAACATTCATTGTTAACTAAGTGAAGTAGAAAGGGAAAGTAATAAATTTCGCTTTGCAGAAGAATAAGTATTGAATTTTTTTTTCTTGAAATCTTAGAGATAGTTGACAGTGTAGCGTGATTTATCTTTGAGAGGAAAAAATGTCTCGGAAGATAAACTATTTGTTTATGCTTCAGAGAAGAATTTCTCTCGATGCTTCTTGTAAAACACCGTGATAATAGTTTATTTCCTTAATAGTTTTTATTATGATTCTTCCGTCAGCTGTTATTGCGTTTGATATCTCGTTAAGCAGTTCACTGCTCCGTTAAATAAAAATATACATTCGTGATTTCAATGAATCTTTGCAATTGTCATTTTTTTTGTCTTCTTTTCAGTTCCGAATTTTTCCTTAGTAACGAATAATGGATTTGATACTGAAATTTTTTTGTGATTTAGAGAAATGGTTTAGTTTTTTTTTTCCTACTAACTATCTTTGTCAGATGTAGGAAACATTAATAATCTGCATTGTGAATAACAATGAAGGAGATTCTGCAATCAGCGCAAAATCAAATGCATCTCATTTTGTAGCAAATTACAAAAAAAAATCATGCTGAATTAATTTCAATTCAGAATAATTATTGCTTTACAGATTTTTTGCTTTGTTTTATTAAGAAATTCAAGGTGTGCTTTAAATGTACATATACATTCCGGACTTCAATGAATCTCTCAGGAATCATTTCTGATTTTATTTTCCATTTCAGTGCTCAATTTTTCCTGATCAATAAATATTGAATTTTTTTATATTTAATTTGTAATTTTTTAAATGATTTAGCGAAGAGATTTTTATTTTTTCGCTAATGAATGTTTGTGAAATGTATTGAATGGAGAAAATTCAGTCATATTACTGGTGATTTCCAAATTCAATTTTTGGAAACAAAATTTGCAATGAAAAGAAAATATTATCGCAATAACGCTTTCGTCAGTCGAAGATAACTAAAATATGTTGGAAAAAAATATGTGGATAGCAAAGAGCAAAAATTTCAAGATAAAAGAAAATTGAGATAATGTTTTATGAATTCATTTTTATGTTGGTAAAAGCACCTTATGTTAACATTTGCACAGAACAAGCAAATATATTCATATATTATAATTCAAAGGTGAAAAAGATTCATTTTCCCGAACAGCAGCTTTTAAAGTTTACCTGACTCATTAGCTGTCTAATGATTGAAATTGAAACAATTTTCTGATGTCGATAAGAATCTTGTCTAGCTTTATAAATTATAGAAAAGACCAATGCAACTTACAATTAAAAAATATGAGATCCTTTCTTCCAGAGTAACTACTGTAGTTTCTATAAAGAGTCGATTAGCATGTGAGGATTCATTCCTGAGATACAATTAATACTCAAGTACAAGGAAGCCAAATATATTTGAGAAGCTTTTTTTTTCTAATTTGACACAGAATTGTACAGAATCACACACATTTTCGCTTTCGAGTTATCGCATTTGCATGCTCGTGAAAAAACGGAATCGAGGGATATGGTTTGAAATGTGGTAGGGATCTGCACTTCGGATGTGTAACAAATTTATGAACAGATCTCTTAAAAGATTTCGTTTAAAATTCGATAAAAAAAACTTCTAATTTGAAGCATATAATAAATTTATCAATCAAGCTCAAAGCGTGCTTGAGTTATCGTGATCACAGACAAATAAGTGGCGGGATAGAGCAACAGATGCAAAAACATAGCTCCTAAAACTGTATGTTTCGGACACAAGGAGTCTGAAACGTGGAAAATCGTCAATATCTTAACGATTCAAATATTTTTCTGTATAATATGCGTATGAGGAAATAAAAGTGTTATGTTTTAATGGAGCCAGCTCATATTAATGTTATAGTCACATGACAAACTGGACTACACTTTTAAAATGTAAACAAGCTACAAATATATTCTTTTTCCGTAATGATGGCCTTTCTTTCCTAATGCAAAAGATTCATATGAATTAGAACTCCATTAGTGATATAAAATGCACAAAGAAATGTTTTTTTTTATGGTGTATCTATATCTCTTTTTTGCTACCTTTTAGTCACAAAAGATGCCATAAAATACCCGCAAGATCCGAAGAGAATTCGGTTGTTACTTTTTATGCCATATCAATTCTGCGGCTTGTGGTAGATTATTTTATCGATGATTTGAAATCAATCATCATTTTGAATTTAAAATATTCAAAAATATTTAATTTTTTATCCTTGGGGGAAAATATGTGAATGTGAACATGAATGAAACAAGAGCAAATCATTTATGAATCTCATTTTTAGAGATTAGATTAGGGAAGCTCTTTTGTTTTGGTTATAAATAATCAGTAGCATTAGTGGTTTCGGCTTATAAAAAGTAAGATCGGAAGTGTTCATTCACCACTCTATTTAGTTTAGCACCTTTTTGTAAATAAAAATAAATAAGTAATGAAAGAAATATATAAATGAAAAAGGAATTTAAGTTCATATAAATGACAATAAATTTCATTTGAATAGTAGGAAAAGAGTCTCTCCTTTACAGAAGCGAAGACAGTTGCTATTATTTTTAAAAAATATTTTGCTCCATATTGCCGATTTTCCAATTTTCATAAATGCTTTTTAAGAATGTAAAAATAAGTGCAAGAAACAAGGAAATCTAATTAAAAATTAAGCTTATTTTTTAAATTAATATTTGTAGACTAAAATTATAGACAAATTATTTATTCAAAATTTCGTTTCTAGGTAAAGATAATTCTACGGAAGCAAATTAGTTCTTCAAGTTAAAAATATGGCAGGCATAGAAATTTATTAAATGATTATTAACTTATTCCTGCTGAATTTAAGGATTAAAAATTAGAATGATGTAAACAAGAAATATTTCTTAGCGTAAGATTAAAAATGGATGTTAAGGAAAAGAAATTATCCCATTGTTTTGAATCCCGATAAAGTCCAAATGAGATCCTTTTTTTCTGTCTCAAAGAGAGAAATCATTTCGAACAAAATAAGGTAGTTTTCTTAATCAATTGTTATATTAATTTTAAATAATTTTACAAGTAAAAATAGTAGTGTATCCTAATATAAATATAAATTATTGGGGAATTTAAGGTATTAAAAACGGCCATAAAAGCAAAAAAACCTGCCATTCGTTTTATCCTTATTATGTTGAATCGGCGTAGACAATCGTCGAAATACTTTCTTTCCAATAAATGTAATCAATTTATAAACAGTGTATTTAATTTTATTATTAAATAATTAATTTAATAATTCAAAATTTATTAATTAATATTAAATAATTGAAAATTTATTAATAATTAAAAATTATATTGGCAAACTATAACCTTTTGTAAGATGCGAAATAAAAATTGGATATTTAAGCAAAGGAAGTGAACTAATGCTTCTCCCATATTATTTTAAATTCAGATAAATGTTGGTAAAGGTATTGTTTGTTTCCAAGCAATAAATTAATTAATTCTTTATAATGCCATTTTATTAATAGAATAATTAATAAACCAAAATTAATTGATAAATGAAAAAGTAATAAACTAGGAATTATTGAGCGACAAAACATCAAAAAAGTGCATTTAAGTAAATGAATTTGCCAAATACTTTTATAGTACTATTTTAAATTCCAATAACATTGGATTTTTTCAAGCAATAGAAACAATAGTCTTTTTCATATTGCGAATTATTTTAAAAAAAAATGTTAGAAATGCAAATAAAAATACTGAGTTACTTAGAATTATAAAAATTATGAATTATTTAAATGCTCGTTTTTAACCCTTAGGTTAAAAATAGACATTTAAGTAAAAAATGCTACCAAATACGCAGCAGATATTATTTAAAGTTGGAATAAACACTCAACGAGACACTATTCTTTCTCAAAAAATACTATTCTTTCTACACTATTCTTTCTCAAATTGCTCGGATGAGTTTCCTTTCCGAGCAATAAAATTCAATTTATTCTTGTTTTAAATGACTGAGATCTTTCGAAGCGTTGCGATTCTTTGTTATTTTCTTGCATTACCCCCCATCCCAGACAAGAATCTCAATTCTCGCAAACGGTAATATCTTTTATATTAGAAGTAATAGTCATTTCTTACTCAAAATTAATTTTAAAAGTATGACTGGCAGAAATGCAAATATAAATCTTGAGGTACTTAAATGTTCGTTTTTAACCCTTAAGTGAAAAACGAACATTTAAGTAAAAGGATTTGCCAAATACTCAGCAGATATTATTTAAAGTTCGAATAAACGCTCTACGAGACACTTTTCTTTCTTAAACAAATAAAATCAATTTGCTCAAAATCGTGTAATTTTATTAAACAGTTACAGAAATTATGCGCTGAAGGGCCAAAATTAGGCATCTAAGAAAAATAATTTACCTAGTACTTCTATCTACTTTTTTAAATTCCGATGAGCTTCCTTTCCGAGCAATAAAATTCAATTTGTTCTTATTTCAAGTGACTGAGATCTTTCGAAGCGTTACGATGCTTTGTTATTTTCTTTCATTACCCTCACCCCCGACAAGTATCTCAATTCTCGTAAAAGGCAATATCTTTTATATTAGAAGTGATAGTCATTTCTTACTCAAAATTAATTTTAAACGTATAACTGGCAGAAATGCAAATATAAATCTTGAGGTACAAAAGAATTTATCAAATACTACTATCTACTGCTTTAAATTCGCATGAGTTTTCTTTCCGAGCAATAAAATTCAATTTGATCTTATTTCAAGTAACTGAGATCTTTCCAAGCGTTCAGATATATTGTTACTTCTTCACATTACTCCTCAACAAGAATCTCGATTCCCGTAATCGCCAATCTCTTCTGCCTAGAAGTGATAGTCCTGAAGTGGAAAGCTCTCGCGAAGCGAAATCAGCTGCTATTTATTTATAAAGACTCAAAAATACAACGAAGCGCGAAAATAAGAGCCTTTTATTCGCATAAAAAACCCAAAGAAACTCCGAGACGGCTTTTCGTTTCAGATTAGATTGCAAAGGAAACAATGCTTTCAGCTTGTTGGCTAATTGAATTGTATGTTTGGAGTAGTCCTTTGATTTCTGGGTGGAAAAGGAATCAACATTTATAATCCCCGGCTTTCAGATAAAAAATTCAAGAGCTTTGAGGGGTAACCTTGTTTTTCTTCACTCTTCCCGTTAACTCAAACGGAGTTTCCGTACTTGGAGCGTATAAAATATATATGCAGGATATAATTACAGAACTCTTTCTTGGTTTGCCTCGAGGTATTGTTACCCAACAAAAGGTGTCTTTCGGAAGTGGCGAGAATCTTTAAATCTGCCTGCAACTCTCTTTAAAGATCCGTTTGAACTTAAATCCAATATGAAGTTGCATTGCATTCCTTAATGTTTGAATTGTCGCCTATGAAGCCAATATTTGGATTAAAATTTAATTTATTCCTTAAGCAAGAAGGAGAGGGAGGGCGGGAAGTTAGGTTTAAGAGGAAGACGCTGTTTTGTATTCAATCTGCGTTCGAAGTTTTCTTTCAGAATATGTATAACAAAAAATCTGGAATTCAGATAAGGACTTTACATTCCTCATCCGCAGTAGGATTACAGCTATTTCGCGTATATTGGTTTGCCCATCCTTTGAATCACAGTCACGCTTTCTTTAGAAGCTCTGATTTTAAATTTGTTTATCAACTCTTATGGTAGATAAAAGCAAGGATTTTTTTTCATTGATATAAAACGTAAATTAATGTAGAAAATAAGCACAATATATTTTAAAATTTAATTTTAAAAATTATTTTATTCTTTTTTATTCATTCTAATTTACCATCTTACAAAATTTTCATAATAAATGGAAAAAATAAAAGGTGCTAAATTATGTGCGATGCTTGAATAGTGTAGATACAGCGCCATATTAAATGTCTTTTTTTTCCATAGATGTTATGTAATGGTAAGAAAAAGTATAGTAAATAAATTGTATATTGTTTAATAGTTGTAAAAAGGTCTAGAAAATCTAATTTTATGCTTTGTAATTAAATTTAAATTTATAAACTAAAAACACCAATTGTTTGATTAGAATTTTTGTTTAAAAATTCTTTATTTCAAAAAAATGGTAATGAAATTTTTAAAATAAATTATTCATTTAATTAATAAAGAAAAAATGGGAGTCATTCAAATATTTATTACTCATTAATGTAAATTCCTTAAGTGGAAGTTTTTAATAATTAACGATAATATTTAAATTATAAGTAAATTTATATACTTATAAGTTTTATAGAATATTCTAATATGTAGAATATTTCCTCCCATTTATTGTAACTTACTCGACAGTTTCAATTCAATTGAAACAGTTGCAGTATTTTGAGAACGGATGGCTATAAATAGTTAACAGAAAAGGCATTAATTATTACATTTTCATATCATTACTAACTTTAATTTAAAGTAAAATTCAGAATGAAAATATTTGAATAGGCGAGATCTGTCGAGTTGATGGTTGACCTTCGACCTCAGACAGATGAATACATTTGCTGGGAAGGAGAAAGTATGAAATGATGAGCAGGTGGCGGAGAAATAAATATAATTGCATTGAACTTGATGCGTTTTAATAATTATATCTTCATATCGATAATCTTGGGTTGTTGGCAATTTAATGCTATGAAGAAGAAAAATACAGTCAGAAAGGATGCATAGACTGAAGCCCATCGTTATCAAAACATACTCTTCTGATATCAGACCTTACATCCAGCAGCTCATCTAAGCCAGGTTATGGGGATTCATTACTCTCGATTGTCCACTTGTTAAAATTGCGATATTTTGACCTCATTTTACTATTCTAATTGGCTTACTTATTCAGACAATGTTAAAAATTTCTTATCCACATCAATCAGAAGACATAATTAATTTAAATTTTTAGCTGCTTTATTTTCAGTTCTTAAAATATTTGTTTTAAAAACCATTATATTTGTTTGCAATTGTATTTTTCTACAATGCAATTACAAATAAGTGTAATGGTAAGCATCATTAAATTATTACACTTATTATTTATTTATTTATTATTTATTATTAATTAATGTAAGTAAATATGTGTAATTCTTATGATTTTAATATATTTTTTCTTTTAAAAAAACGTTAATCCGAAATGTGTTTTTCAGTGGTTTCATTGAATGAGTCCATTTTTGTCATGCATATGTATTATCTGATCTTCAAGTTATGTTTTGATGTTTTTAATTTTATTGATTTGACTTCTTTTCTCATAATGTTAAATTTATTTCTTTTTGTAGATGGCTATCAGATTTTTCATATCGAAGACATTTTAATAAAAATCCATACGATATCAAATGAATTCTTTACTTTTCCATAATGATTTCATTAAGATCGAACTTTTTTACTGTCGTTTTTCACAGAAACGACACTTTTTAACTAATATTCCGCATTTGATATTAACCAATTTTTGATAACAAATTTGAAATTTTCTGGTGATGGATAATGGAGTGAATTTTGATTAGTTATTATACGATGATATGATCGAGATTGAATATTAATATATGTGGTGTCATCACTTAACAGCCAATAAGAAGCTATCTGATTCCCGTCATTAAAATTGGATTCAGTACTGTAAGAGCGTTGAATTCGTTTATGTTAAATTAGTGTGTAATTCTTGTAATATGAGCCATCTCTAAGCATTCATCTCAACCGGGCTTTCCCCTAGGCCCGAGAGAGATATTTGATTTGATATATAATCTGATTAGTAGAGGCCTGTTTTTCGAGCCAGAGTTAACATGTCTCTACGTATATAGAAATTTCAAAACGAGAAGTATTTTCAGAAGATTGTCATATTCAAAGATCTACTTCTATGTAACATGTTGCTACAAACAACAACGAATGTAGGAAAATAAATAAAGCATATTTCTGATGTACGAGGGATTGAATCAGCGAGACCTGGTTTCGCGCATACCCCTTAATAAAAATGTAATCCCTCCTCCCCGATAAAAATTATGAATTTTGAACAAGGCTATGGACGCCACGAGTGTTCATTCTGAGGGTCCCGAAATGAACGTTTTTCACTTTTTAGTATAATAAAGAAAACCGAATATGCCTTTTTGTTGATCGATTAAACTAAAATTTGACCCCAAATTAGAATGCCAAAGACACATACTTCATTTCATTTACATAAGGTATGACGTTTAAATGAATACAGATGCACAAACCGAAAGACTGCCAGATCTTTGACACACGTAGAAGCCATAAAAAATCACGTTCCAGTAGAAACCAAACTCACTTTTATATTTCAAAATGATAAACGTGAATTTAAAGAATTTTAGAAAAAAGTATTTTTTCACAGTTAAGCAAAATCAGTGAAAATATCAGCCTTTAAGAATGAAGCATTCACTTCTTACTTTATTCCTATTGGCTTCAATTTCTTACACTCACAAGATTTTTTTGATGTTCCTATATCTGCTGATGATTAAATAAAATATTTCAGAAAAATAATCAATAAATTGTTTAAATATTTTATAAGATATTTTTATTTTTATTTTTCAACAAAATGTCCTCATATCTATATCAATGAGTTTTATATATACATGAAAATATATAAACTAATACAATCTAGAAAATATTTAATTAAAATTAATTAATTACAAACATTAATTCTTTCCAAACATTTCAAATCTAAAATGTAAGGAGTAAATAATTTTATAAAACAATTAAATTAATCAAATTTAATGAAAAAAAGAACCGTGACGTAAATATGCATCAGTCTTGAATACAAAATTAAAATACAAGTTCTTAAAAAGTATTAAATATTATATATCCATCAAATGCTTCATGGAATCTTTTTACGTCTATAAATACTGTAATATGAATAAAAGTTACTTTATGTCGACAGAATTTAATTTTGAAGTTACAGGAGATTTTTCCCAAATAAAATCCCATTAAATATTTACAAATTCACATCTGCAGGTGTTTTGACAAAAACTTTCTTTTTTACTCTGAATTGCAGAGGGAAGCAATGAAATTACTAAGAAATTCCCAAGGGATTCAGTCGAAAAAAAAAGATATGCGAATCATTTCTGCGGAAAGTAAAATTTAAATACGAAATAGAGAGAAAAAAATGAATGAAATATCATATTTACCACGAAAGTGTTCCCTCCAGCTAATTGTATAGATATTATTTATTTAGACTAGAAAAAATTACTTTGACAGTCAAAAGAAATGTTTACACAGAACAGATTTTTTTTCTATATCTTTTCTATCGATTAATATGAGGTAAAAAAAGTATCTTTGCAAAAGTAAAAAAGGGATACTGCAAGCAGAAATTTCTTCTCTTGATTTTGCATCGAAGCAGCAACACAGATTACGCTAAAGTCTGTCTGCTTTGATTCATTTCAGAGAAGCGAGTAAATAAATTTAAAAAAAAGATTTTAAATATTGAAAAAACATAAATGTTAGATAAAGCTGTGGGTATCGACAAGAAACGTTATGCGAATTAACAGTTTTGAAGTTACAGGAGATTTTTCCCAAATAAAATCCCATTAAATATTTACAAATTCACATCTGCAGGTGTTTTGACAAAAACTTTCTTCACTTCATAGATACTTTTGAATATTTATCAAATCTAAGAACACTATTCAAGAAAAGCAGAATTTAATATAAAATGCTCCAAAATTAAAAGAAGAGGAGTAAAAATTAGTCCGCATATTCTGTTTAAATAGAATTTGAATTAACAATGCATAATACATCAAATGTGTAAATTGAAGTGAAGAGTTCAAAGTATTTGAACAAAAAATAAATAAAAGTTTTGGGCAACTGATTGTGCACAAAGTTCCTTTTCTGCAAAATGAGTTGTGCACAAGGTAAAGATGGAATAAAGCAACTTTAGATGTTTAAGGCAATTAAAAATTGCAATATCAATTAGTTGCAAAAAAAGATAAAACAGTTAAAAGATAGAATAAATTAAATCTAAATATGCTATGCCATTAGAAATTCAAACATCATTCAGCTGCACAAAATGAAAGGATAAAATAATATGAAGATGGAACAAGGTAATCCTAAATACTCTATGTGATTATAAATTAATATATCAACTCATTACACAAAAAGAAAGGATAAGGTAAACCTGAATACTCTACGGAATTATAAATTGAACTATCAAAAATTTGTACTGAAGGAAAAGATAAAATGGTTAAGAAGGGTAACTATAAATATTCTTTGTAGTTAAAAAATTAAACCGCACTCAGTTGCACAAAAGGAAAAAAATTCAAACACGATATAATGTAACATTAAACAATTGATATTATTATGAATTCAAATATCCATAATCATATGAATTTGTCAATAGATGAAGATAAAAAACGTGCAATAAAAATGGGGTTAAGAATTAAACTTAACTTGCTGGAATAAATTTTATGAGATCACAAATTGGAAAATAACTTCAATGTAGAATGAAACTCTTGAAGCATTTCTTTGATTCTTATCATTGAAAATTTTGTGACGATTTTGTTACATTTTTAGATGAATTTGATTTGATTAGAAGCTAGCCTGTTAGTAAGTAGTATTAAAAGTTAATACACAGCAGAGCAAATATTATGCAAATTGTTCTGAGAAAATAAAAACAATTTATATGCAGTAATTAATTTTTGATACTTTAATTTTTTGGAATGAAGGCATGCTTCAATAGTAATTCATCGTATCATTTTTTACAGATATTGTTTGACAGAATTTCATCACCTTTTATATATATATATACCGCTATAAGTGAATATGCCGGAAGTATAAACAATATTATAAAGGAAAATATACAATAAAGAAATAAACTATCACTTATTTCAATTAGATACAAAATATATGGCTTATAAATTAATATGAGCGGAAATACCATTTGACTTTAATTTAAATTAATACCGAGAATTATACTTTTACAAATTCTTCACATTTCTTAAATTATAGATTATAATTGTATAGAATATATAACATTTAAAATTTTAAATATTTAGATACTTACTTAATTTCATGACAGTTTTATATTCACTCTTAAAAAGTTATAATATATTACACAATTTTCAAGGTTATTATATTGGTACTTTAGTGATTATGATTTTTGAGACCATATATTATTCTCCTCTCTCATGTATAATTTTTAATTAATATACGTTTCGTCTACGATTGAGACATTATAATAAGAGGAGTACATGATACTCCCTATTGACTTTCATTTTTGGAATTCATTAGTATATTCTGTTGTTGTTGCTTCTTATGACACTTGTCATAGATAAGTCCGCTGACGAAGTCAGCGATTTTAAGCCGAGGGAGCATCTTTTGTTTCAGTAGCGCCATCTAGAGCCAAGAGTGCGTCTTAGCTACTCATGCATTACATTTGCTTGCACATCCCCTTTTTACAGGGAGAGGGGGCACATTCACGCATCCCACACAGATAGAACACGGATGAAGATCAACCATGCCCGAACCGGGACTCCCAGAACACGGGGAAGACGCGCTACCTCTACGCCCAGACGCCGTCTCATTAGAATATTATGCTTACTATCCCCTTTCTTTGCATTAAAAGGATTATATTATACCTACTATTGACTTTTATTTTTGTATTCAAGAGTATATTATACTTGCTATTACTTTTCATTTTTATAACCAATATGTATCCCGACTATGATTGAATGGAGCTTATTATGCATATGCCTGGAACTATTCAAGTATCTTTTATTTTTGTGAATAATATGCATCAGGATTATGATTGATGTATCGTATGTACTACAAGAAGCACATTGCATTTTTACCAAGGATTACTTACCTGCCTTCAATTTCTGCAACTTATCTGTATGACTGTGACTCATTATGAGAAGCTCATCTTATTACCTTCATGGACTATTTGTCTATCTTTCGCTTTTGGGATGCTTCTACATTCATGTCATTCAAATGACCGAGATTTGGCTTTCTTTTCCGGCAGCGTACTTAATTGAGATTACTAAGAGTAAATATTGGTATGTAACTGTTTACTTCGACGTAAAATAAATAAAAAATGTATAACAATGTGTATTTTTTAGGAATTTTTTGAAAAATATTTTTCTAATGGACTGTAAAAGGTAACAGAAATTATAGCTAGACTTATTATGCGATTTTTTTTATTTATTATAGCAAAATGCTAACTAAAATAATACAAATTATGAAATAAAATTACTATAGAAAATGATGAGCTAATTATGATATTCTGCGAAGCAATTTCCGTTTTTTTGTGAAGCAAAGATGAATGTTGCTCATATATTATGCATCCTATTTACATTTCCTTTTACATAATTGGTCCTACATAAGCTCTATTTTGACATTATGTATTAAAAATGCAGTTAAGGTTATAATAATAAAATGTTTTATAATAATAATCAGGTTATAATTAAATATGACAATCACCAATTTTAAAATGGAGGAAAATGTTTTCGTTAGTCGTGAAATAGTTTAAAAGTATCCTGGATGAAAAATCACCCAATGAAAATTGTTTTCCTATTGTTAAAGATCCGAATTACTGGTAACACTGCGTTTTCCTGAAATCATTTATGTTGTCAGTAAAAATACTGTTATCATAAAAAGGTTTATTAAGAGCTTCTTAACTGTACGATAAAGAAAAACTATATGTGGAGTAATGTTTCGCCCCTTCACACCGTAAGGCTTTTATGAAAATTATTTCGTGAAGGTTTTATTTGTTGTGAAATACCATAGTTGTAATTTTTGTTTCTAATAAAACAATTATAAGCTCAGAAGTAAGGAAATTATTATTTTAGAGCTATTTGTATCTATTTTATTACCATGAAGATAATTTATAGTATGGTCCCCCAAAAAAATAAAGAAGAAATGGAAACAAATTATGCCAGAAACGGAGGTTTTTAACAATTATGAGGACAATATAAACTATAATGCAAAGGGCGGTGCAAAAGGCGATGGTGTAGAGAATGATTGTGTAGATATAATTGATAATGACAGTTTAGGAAGTGCTGAAATTTTAAGCGAAGAAGAAATGTCCACTGAAATGACTACAGAATGCAGCGTAGATAAACTCGAGCATCATTCTTGGATTTTTCAATGTTGCAAACGGCATGGAAAACAAGATTGCCTGTTGAAATTAGAAATTTCTCTCTTGGAACCATTTCTTAAAAACGATTAAAAATTTTGAAATTATCAAATAATCTGAATAAACTTATAATAGAAATGCATGCATGAGGAAACCATGTCAATACCATCCTTCACCTTTAAGCAAGGAGCAAACTATATATATATATTAGGGTGTCACAAAAGTTTCTTTTCTATTTCCAATATGAAATGAATACTCAATATTTACTGTTTAAAATATTATTTATTTTGTTATATAAGAACCCTTTTGCTCTATTACCTTCTTCCATCTCTCAGGAAGCCTCATTATGCCTTCTTTCTAAAATTGTTGTGTTTTGGACAAGAAATAATCCTTAAGGTGAGCTTTTATTTCCCCGATGGAGAGAATTTTTTAAGGACAGAAAGAAGTAATAATCAGATGGAGTGATATCTGGAGAGTATGCAGGATGTGTTAAAACATGCCAATCAAACTGTAAGAGCTTCTTTCGTAAGACTAACGCAATATGTGGTCTGGCGTTGTGATGAAAAACAACACCTCGTCAATTCATTAATTCTGGTGAGGTTCCATTCATTAATTCTGGCTTTTTTTGGCCATGGCAGCTTTCAATTGATACAGTTGATGACAATATTTCATAGAATTTATTATTTCACCTTGAGGAAGGAACTCGTAGAAAATTATGCATTTCCGATCCCACCAAATGGACAAAAGAACTTTTTGGGGGTGTAGTCCCGGCTTTGCGACAGTTGAAGGCTTATTGTCCTTACACTAAGTGGCAAAGGCGGCTAATAGATAAGCCCATTCGTAGAGCGATGAGAAAAAACTTTTGGGACACCCTAATACAAGGAAAGAAGGTAAGAAAAGGCATTGTGAAATGTACAGTATGTGTCAACTTCATTTGTAAAAGCCACCGTAATATTATTTGCAATAACTATAAAAAATGAATTTCATTATTTTCATGAAATATGCAATCTTATAATATATTGTAGTAGAATAATTCTTATAATATCCTTATATATAAATTTTATACATCGCAAGTGTAAAAATTCTACAATGAATTTTGTGTTCTTTTCTTCAGAATTTTTTAAAAATACAAATGTAATTAAACAGAAATGGTTTTACGCTCTTTTACTTAATTGAACTCATGTTTGTAAAGATGAAAGCTTAAAATCGATTTTTTACTTTATTCTTGATGTGTTAAATTCTAATAGCTGGAGAGTTATATTCCTTATAACAATACAAAGCTATTCAATTTTCAGATATAATTTCTGAATTAATTCTTTAATATTAAGTCAATTTTTATTCCATGAGAGACGCATCATTAATGAAATCCAGAAAAACTGATTACAAAATTCCATAGAAATTATAATTATGAACCATATTAATATAAAAGGCATAATTCGTGATAAAAGTTTTTTAAATCACACTTTTTATTATTTATAGAGAGGTAAAAAGTAGAAATTAATTATTTTCATCAAAACTCTGGTAGTGAGTACAAAAATTCCAACAACCTGAAGCGTGAAAATTGTTCAATACTCACAAAAATTCTAAAAAGGAAGAAATTTTTTATAAAGTAGAATGCATCAGAAATGTATTAGAAATTCTAATTCATTATACTTTTAAATGGCTTATAAGAGGTTGTTTTTAAAATTGTTTACTTCGTTAGCAAGATTGTAATATCTTTAAATAGAATCTCTGAAAGGCAATCTGTTTTAATGAAAAATAACAACTTCTGCTTCTAAGAATGTATACATATCCGTTTAGACAATGCGATGAGAAAATGAGATTCGTTAAATTGAAAATTTCCCGAGAAAAGTTACTTAAAATGCGTACCTTATATATTCTATTTTATTTCCTTGGTAGAAACAGTATGCAAAACTAGAAAGAATATTTTCCCGTGAAAAAGAGATAAACTGCCATATTTCATAAAATATTGAGTTTTGTGATGAGCGGTTCTTGAATTTGTTCCTTTGTTGGATATTAAAATAAGTCTGGCAGCATTATGATAGTTTCTCATTATTTTCAAATACGATCTGACAGAAGAAAAGCCAAATTTTAACAAGAAGAAAGGTTCTCTCATGCAGACTCGTTATTTCGTTACATTTGAATAAATTCTCGCAAAAGTACTTAGAGATGAAAAATGTGATCGTTTGGCTTCAATAACGTATTTGTAACAGTATTCTTCTTTTAAGTTGTATTTTAGCAAAATCATCAATATGAATATTTTTTTAAAAAATTCGTTAAGAAGATATGTTACAAAGATAATACCATATCATATCGGGTATTCTTTCCAATGAAAGCTGAAAGATCAAGAAGGGAACTAGCACTTATTTAGTCTAATAATTAAAATCAAAAGCAACTCAATTATAAAACTAATAACCAATCAACCTCAATTATAATACTAATCTTGATTAGAGACCACATAAACGACTGTAGACGGGTTAATTTAAACTACTGCAATTATTTGCCAGTGAAACTTCAAAGGAACTTCGAACAAGAGAGGGAAAGTAATTTGAATGCTATCAGCAGATTCCTAGTATGGCCTTCATTCTCTCATTTGAAAAGCTGTATGAGATTGCGAAAGGTTCAGAGAGTTAAAATTACCCTCGAACATAATCTATTCGACTGATGTATGGGAAAAATCGCATATCACAGTTGGGAAAGACTTGTTCTCTAAGCAGACAATATACGACTCCGTTTAAATAACTCTATTAACTTTAAGTCTAAATAACATGGATCGTAGTTACTGTTGTTTTATATTCGATAACTCGCACTAGGCTCTTCTGGATTCATAAGTCGTAGTTAGTGATTTGAAAGCTGCAAACACCATGTGTGCTTCCTTCAAAACTTGAAATAAATGTGCTAAAAAACTGTCTGAAGTTAGTACATTAAATGCAAATAATAATAATAATAAATTCTTTAATCTCTAGAGATGGATTTCAAAAGAGGATATTTGTTGATCGGGAGGGCACCTGAACCGAACTCTACTTTCTAAACTTCTACGCCACATCAACATAAGAGCATTTGATACAGAAAGTCATATTTAAGGTGTATCAAATACCCTCATACAAAAAATTTCAGAGGAAAGTCTTAAATTTACGATCATATAATCTTGAAATCATAACTCTACCGATACTTCCATTAATTATTTTTTTAAATTTTCTCTTTGTACTATTTAATATCATATAAAATAATTTTCGAAAGAAAACGCTTATAACTCATTCTATGATCGTAATTTGTTTTACTTTGTAATCTTTGTTTTAGGTTATCATTTAATAGCTAGGAAAAACATTTCGCTTTTAAAAAGATTACATTCCAGATTTTAAAAATAGAAAGAAAAAAAATAGGTCTTTCTATATGACATATCATAAGAAGATTTCAATTTTCAAACAGCCTTACCCTATAATTAAAAATATATTAATAATTTCACTTTCGAAAGTATGTATTTAAACTAAAAATGCATCTTCACAAAATGAAATAAACAAGCAGAGTATCTGTCTTTGCTCGAGAAATTCAGGGGAAAGAAAAATATGACAAGAAGAAGGATGATGATGCGGAAAACAACTTGTTGAAGAAAATAACTTGGAAGAAATCTTACGAAATATGCAAGCGTTCTTATTATTCACGAAGTAATTTTCATCCTTGTCAACGCGCAATGCTAGAAAACTTTTGAGTGTGAACACGGAGTTGTAACAAATCTACCAACTATCTTTTAAGTAAGTAATATATGGAGCAATGCCATGTCGTGACAGAGTGAATTCGTTGAACTTTTAAATAGTAATGCATCTTAATCTTAAGGAAATCTTAAATCCATTCTCAGTTTTAACAACGTTAATTATTGAGTTTATTTTCTTTAATAAGAACTTTTTTTTCTTGATTCTAGGACTTAACAATCAGAAATTGTATGCTGAATTACTTTATGAGATTGCGTATGAAAATGTCATTTGGAAGAAAATCTCATATTAGTACAGTATCGTAATTCTTTATGAACATATCCCTTCAATATTGACGTTATCTGCCTGAACTTTTCGTTAACTTGTTCGCAGACGTTAAGACAATATCATTCAGGTTAATTTTGGTGCAAAATTATTGGAATGCTACAATATTAAAATTTAGAATACACATTTTCATGTACAAAATTCTACGGAGATGTATTGTTTGGGATTATGATGTCTTTGAAATATAGCTAATTGGTTCATTAATTATTTGCTTTTTATTCCGCTATTACTGCCTACTGCTTTCTGCTTCAATTAATACTTTTTTGGTGAAACCAAATGTGTTTTTTAAAATTGTGAGTGCAGAAAATAAAATCGTTTAGCATTGTATCATGTGTACTATAGGATATTTTTTTTAATTTATGCAATTTCAGAAAATTAAATGATTACTGTAAGATGAATCCAAAACTTCTCTAAATCATTCAGTCTTCGATTTTATTTCCAAAGGGATTTATGAGAAAGTTAATAATAATTTATTTTGTTTCCATCAATAATATATTTCTGAAAAAAGTATGAAGGTTAAATTTCAAACAATTCATCGGTTTTATAAACCACATTCAATTAGAAATTCTTCAAACTCTAACTTT